>JAAAKQ030196033.1:0-11947 GCA_010016005.3 Zanna intricata
AGGTACCTCTCCGACATGGTTGCACCTTCGGTCCAGCTACTCTGTATCACTGAGCATGCAAGCCCCCCCACCATCGGGGCAAGGTGTCATGATTCGTAGAGGGAGTATCAATATTATTACATAAATTATAATTTATATTATTATCATTATTAATTTTACATTAATTATTTATTATAATACTACTATATAAACATGTTTATTATAAATAATAAACCCATTATTAAAATAATACAACAGTTACAATTGTCGGATATTAGTGAAATGAAAAATAATATTTTCATAATTCAAGCTACAAAACTTTAAAACAATTTTTTCAAGTTACCAGGATATGATTTTAATTTTTTTTTTTTTTTCAAATAACTTCTAGGGTTAAACTATCACATCCAACAGAAAAACAGGGTCTTATTTCAGTCGAATTAAAAAAATGGATCAAGCCCAATGATCCATTTTAAAAAAATTGTAAAAGTTTCAGTACTGTAATTAATCCTCAATAAGTTATTTCAAACCAGTTAACATATTATTAACACATTATAACAATATACAATATTATTCTCCCTTCACTCTCAAAACCTATAATTGCAACCAGTCTTCTCATGAACTTCCCTTCTTTTGCCAGGACTCTGATAGCCCTCAGGGTGTTATGCTCACCATTTTTTTTATGTTATTCCTTTTCTTATCATTTGTTTAAGTTTTATATAATTGCTTAAGTGGTAACTTTTCAGGCACAGTATTTTCTCTATCTTTTAAATTAGTATAAAAATGACTTGGATCTTGCTTTTATATAAAAATAAAATAAAAGCAAATTTGGAGAAGATTGTTAAAAAAAGAAGTGGGAAGTCTCAATATAGCAGGATTTATGTCAAATTAGAAATAGTGTACAAATCTTAATTAAGGAAAATGAGGATCTTGAAAAGAACAAGGTATTAGAAAATATCTAGCAGTAAAATAATCTCATATTTTATGAAATTTCAGAGACATCAGGGGAGACTTTTGAGAGTTTATGGCGGTATAAGGATTTTAGGCGAAATTTATTGAAAATGTAAATTAATTATGCCAGATGGTCAAGGTCAAAGATTGATTTCAAAAAGTTAAATGGTAAAAAAAAATTTGTTCCTCATGATTATCATGTATATATGTGAAGGAAATGCAAGGAAGACATGGACAGGTAATAAATGACATATTTAGATGATATGAGGAAGACATTACCTCCTACAAAAATGATGTTTTTTATTCATTTTCAGCTTGAAAACTAATGAAAAACTGAAAATGAATGAAAAACATCATTTTCATTCATGACTTCTTTAATTTCATTCAGAAAAAGAATAGGATGATGTGTCTGGAAAGAGGGTTGTTAGCTTCGATGTTCACTTTTTTGTCCCTGAGTCAATTCCTCATTAACTAAATCTAAAAATTGTTGACCAAACTGACAATCGGCAACTTTATTTGGGTTTCGCAATATTTTTTTGCATATAATATTCTAGAGATAAAAGAAAAATTAAATAATTTAGAATTTTGGAAAAGCAACATTATTTTTTTATTTCAATTTATGTTGGGGGATGGTATTTTTAGTAAATTTGCAAAACAATTTACGAATTATAGCTTTAAATTTTTTCTACTGTTAAGATGAATCAATCTGCAATGAGCAGCTGTGTTTTTGGATTAAAGAAAGATGATAAGAGTAATAGCTATAGTTTAAGATTATGTGACTTTATGAAGTGATTCTCAATACACAAATCAAAATTATTTTGACAAGATTTTTTTATTACACAGGAAAGCTGTTTTAAGAAACTATGAGAACTGATCACCGAAGTCTGTAATAAGAAGTTTATATTAACTGACGATTTCACTGGAAGATTGGGCAGAATGCATCCAAACAATATCTCATTATTGTTGAGAATTATGGAAATTCTCTATACTTTGATAAAAAAAAAAATCAGGCTGTATCAGTGATTGACTATTATATTTGAAACAAGTCTTTCGTATATTCTTTTCATGTTGGCATGCTAATTTTTTTCAAACACCTTTTATATTTAAGGAATCAAATTACCAAAGTGTGAAATAAACAAGAAGTTATACCAACTCACGCATAATTAAAATTTTATGAAAGAAGATAACCTAAGGAATAAAACTGTAACTTTGCTGAATTAAAGGATTTGGGCTGATGCTCCAGAAGAAGATGCAAATGCTATAGTGTAAATAATAAAATACAATTGTTTGAAAATTCAGCAGCAAGGAAATTTGAAAGAGTATTACAAGATCTATGCGGAAGTATTCAGCTTAATAAAATAATTTTATAAAAGCTAATTCTGCATTAATTAAAGTATATGGATTTGAAAAAATGTTTTAGCAGAAATATACACAAAAAATGAGAACAGGGAGAACTGCTTTTGTTAACTGAAGAAAAGTAAAGATTCAAGTCAAATCTGAAATTACTCAGTTCTACTACCAAGAAAACATTCATTTCTGGTGTTAGTATCCATGCATCAGACTGGATCCAGCATTTTAAAAATTTTCTCAATCAAATGATTTAACGTAAATTTTTTTACACTGAACTGTTTAAAATAAGATGAATATTGAACATTCTTTTTAACAACCGCTTGTTTTAAAGTACGTTCTTAAAAATGCTTAAAATAATAAAGCTACGACGGAAAGACAGTTGACAAAGTTTTTTTAAAAACGTACTAAGAAAGACAATGGATATTTTTAATGGGTAATTATGAAACTGACATGAACCCAAGACACATTCCCAAGTGCTTCAAATTTGATAATTACACATTCCATCAGAAAAATAACGTAATCAAAGTCTTTTAAGTAATAACAGAGGAATATCTGTAATAATAAAATCAATAATTTATTTGTAAGCCTCACTGCACAGATTGACATTAGAGATATACTGAAGAAATTTCAAGCTGGTTTCATTTCAAGGAATTTTAGTTTAAAGGTTTTTCAAGGTTTTAATTTCAAGGTGGAAAAATCTACAGCATACAGACAATATACTTATGTAATTTAATCAACATAAATAAAATTAAAATTTGTAATAAGTTCAGCAAGGACTAATAATATTTTTCTGTAAATTTAGCAACAACATTCAATAAAATGAGTCTGCAACATTTTTTTTTTTTTTTTTTTTTTTTTTTATTAATTTACCGAGTCAAGAATAAAATTATCTGGAATGTTGGATGCATCAAGATGTATTCCAGCACTTTTGCAGGTGTTTACAGTTCAAAAAGCTAGTCACAGTATTTTGAAACTTGAACTGGATTTTAAATTAACACTACAAATTAACAGGTATTTGCTTTGTTCCTAAATCTTTAGTTTAGGACTATTTGTAGAAAGATATATTAGAGAAATATTAACATTGTTACAGTTTTTACTAATAACGAAGTAATGTTATCACGTAAGCATACATTTCAGAATACGATTGTCATGTTTGAACCAATACTGTCAAATATAGTAAAAAGTCAATCTAACTAGTCTAAAACAATGGAATTTTTAAATGATGGCAGATGACCAGACATCAGAAATATTTCAGTATCACACTTTTAAGATATCATCTGAACATTTCTTCATTTATCCTTAAAATGTGGAGGGGTACACAATAAGATAGAAATAATACAACGCTATTTTTATTAATACTAAATTTGTCAATCAATGCTCCTGATTATAGTTCATAATTAGAAACAATGTTATCTCCAATTTTTATACTGACCTTAAGAAGCACTTAGATATTAAATGATTACACTCACCACCTTTCAAGTATCCAGAAATCTTACTGGAGCAAATTATAGAACAAAAGGTATTTTACTATGAAGAGTAATGGCTATTATTGCAATGAACAATAATGAGGCTTTGTCATCTTATTATAATTTACTGGATAACTGTGTTTTTTGTTTTTATAATACAGATAAAAGTGTTAATAAAGTAAAAAATAACATTGAGTTGAGTTTTAAAGATCCATTAATTAATAGCAGAAGATTTTTATGTACAGAATTGAGCTCTTACAATGACTACCAGATAAGTAATGCACTTTTTTTCACTTAATTGCACGGTGCTTTAAGACAGGAATTAATGTACTTAAATCGATATTCTTATTAGCGCACTTATAGATTTTCACTATCAGTTTAAAAGAAGAAGAAATTGTATAGCATTTTATCTGATTTGTCATATATTGAAAGAATTAAAAAAAAAAAACCGTTTTACTAAGACTGGGTCATCACTACAGTTGTTAATTATTTGAATGAACAAGATTGGACTCTTAATAGATAAATATTTTAATGAAGCACGGCAGTATAGATATGAATTAAGGATTTTAACTTTTAATTTCATGTAATAAAAACAGAAGAAAAGATCATCATACCGTTTTATTTTTTTTAAAGCTTAAAACCGTTTCTTGATTTTGTTGTTGTTATCAAACAGTCTTTTTATATTAATCAGTAATTTTTGTTTACTACTAATTTTTCTCTTTAAGGAAAGAATAATTGTAATTAAGCCATAGGAAGTGTATAGTTTTTAAATGATCTGTTATTAACACCAAATTTATACAGCACACAGCCTTTTTTTCCTTTTTATTTTAATTTTACATAGCCAACCTCTCAAAATGTCTTTGATAATGAGTATTGCTGTCTATTTTCTGAATTTTGAAAAATATTATAATAAATAATTTTTTGGCTAAATAAACATTTCTTTTATATTTCATTAATAATAAATAAAATGCTATATATGTATATATGCTATATATATATACATACATATTCATATTTTGATAATGTTTATATACCAAACATTATCAAAATATGAACACAGCTTAATGCAGGCTGTAATCTAAAAATACAACCAAATATCAACTGTACAACTAATTGTAGTACTGACACGAATGTAAAATATTATCCCATCACTTCAAAAAATAAACAAATACATTAAATTTCTATAATACAAATATCAAAAATGTATGCTTTCTGAAGAATTACTAATTGAGCTCAACTCAATGTGCACAGCAATTAGATTATCATGAGATAGGTGTATTCTGCTTAGATGGTACATTCTATAATACAGTTAAGATGCATTTTCAATGTTGAAGGTAAATTTATTTTTAAATAACAGTTTTTGATGATGACGATTTTTTTTAAACACTAAATTCATTTTAAGATTCTAATCAACATATACTAGATCAATATAAACAAATAATAACATTTTTTTTTTGATAGGAATGCATAAAAAACCTGAAGTGAATGTACAACCTCATTAAGTACCATTAAATCAATTCACTTGGAAAAAATAAAAACACATTAAAATCTTCAATGTTAGACTGATTTTGTTGTTTTAAATGACAATTTAGAAAACTTATTTTGAGGAATATTCATACAAATGAATAACAAATTTAACTAAAACCAGTTTTTATGTCTTCAAAACTTTTAGGTAGTATCCAAATATGGTTAATATTATACTACTTTCAAACAAAATAAACACAGAAAAAACATTAAAAGTAACACATGCAAATTATTAAAATAAATCTTTTATCTAAGCCTAAAAACTAACCTACCAATAAATAACAAAACATTTATTTGAGTGTATTTAAAATCATCTGCAATAAGAATTCATAAAATTCTATAAGTTTTTTTTAGATTTTGTAGTTCACGTAATATAAAAACAGAAAATCAACTAGATTTAAAAAGATAATAATGAACAAAAAAATTGCAGCAAAATTAAAATTGTACTATATTCTAAACCTCTAAATTCAATCTTGTTTATAAAGATAAAACACATCACATAATGACAAAATATTTCCAGTTGAAACAAGACAAACTTCATTGTTTAAAGGAAATATTCTGCAGCAATTCTTTCATTACAAAATCCTCGTCCTCGCTGAAGGGTTTTATACCCTATATACCTAGCCTTCATCACAATTCACAATCAAGAAATAAAAAGATAATCCTGCTTCACACTATGTTTAATAATAAAATCTGTAAATTAAGCCATTTTATGATCAACAACATAAATTTTAAAGGATGAAAAAAATGAAACGAAGAACATTAAACAAAACAAAAAAAAAAACAAAAGTAATCGAACTTCACAAAGTATGGTGTAGCTTTCAGAATAGGCTAAACTCAGCACTAGTCAACCGCTAAAAATATGGAAAGCTAATATAATGTTACTGCTCAATTTCGGGCAAAAATCTTTAGTCAAATTATCCCACCACATTATAATTAAAATAGAGGTTTGATGGAGTTATTCTTCCATTTTAATCAACTTTTGCGTCAAAGAGGCATCTAACCTACGTTACTATTTTAGTAACTACACTTAAGCCACATAAATATAGTAAAAATAGAATAAAAATTACCGGGAAAGCACGTATCCTCATCTTCCCTTCTTTTTTAGGGAGCCCGCTGTTTTTCATCATTCTGAATGTGATTTGCTCCCTAAAGCAATGTAACAATTAGCTTTCACTCGACCACCTTCACCTAGGCCTATTCAGATGATAACACCCATACATTAATTTAAAGTCTGAATTTCAGAATAAATCATTTTAAATTCACTACCTAATAAGACATATAACGTACCACATACATGACACATTAAATAAGCATGACTGATCTAATACATTACAAAATTGGTTAATCTAAGCCGAATAAGCACAGAACATGATGAACGGAATGAACTGTAATACAGTGCCATGAATCTCGAAACCGATTCTGTCATGCAAACAAAAATGTCAAAACACATGAGAATCTACATATAAACTTTAATTTATCTTTAAAATAGTTATAAAATATTAATAACGTTACGAATGAAGTGAAATGTTCAGAATTTAAAAAAATATTTTAACGATAAAAAACTTTTGCAAAGTAATTTTATGTGTTTCCTAGCTCATTTTTAAAGTATAAAAATGTAATTTTAAATTTAAGCAGATTCAAATCACAACTTTTCAGAAGATTTCTTTTTCACATTTTTTTTTCCAACAGGTGAAAATACTTGATACCAATAATGGCTTTTACTGTTACAAATATATCAAGATGGCGTATACACAATGGGAGGTTATTTTACATTGATTTGAATTCATTAATCAAAAGTAAAACAAGTTGATTCAGTGACTCAAAAAAAAACCCAAAATTTAATGTTTCATGTACCCATTTTTTCATATTAAAAATAAAAATAAAATATGAAAGGAAAAATATTATCTTCAAAATGTTATAAAATTTGAACAATACTTCAAATATTGTTCAATTTCAAAAATTGTTTTTTCAAAAATTTATACAAGGAATAATTTAAAAAAAAAACCTTGAATAATAATTAATTTAAAGATTCAAATTTTCATTCACATCATTATCAGAGTAATTATAATTGATTCTACACTATAATATATGTAACATCCAACATTTTGGTGTGCATTTGATAACAAAGTAAATGAATTTTCTTTATTTTATTCATTTTACAGCAATAATAATAAGCTGTACCTCCTCCAAAGTTAAGCTCAATAATTGATTAATACAAAAATCAGTGGTTGGGGTCTAATTATCAGCATACTGGAAAGTAAAAATTTGCAGCACATTCACTAGTAAACATGGCACTATGGTATTGTCACACACACACACACACACGCACGCATACATACATACATGCACACACACTACTACTGTATGCCATAATGAAATCTTTTGAGGATTATCAAATGAAATGCTAAATATTGTTTGGCTGGTATAACAACAATCAGTCACTGTTGGAATATTTGTACTAAGATCAGTAAATATTTCTAAGTAGATTACATTGTTCCATCTCTGCTAATTCACTGATAGAGAACATTTAAAGCATCCCAACCAACACTCTTATCTGTTTAGCCTCCAGAACTTCCATAAGGTATTACTTCAGAGGATGAATGAGGATGACGTACATGAGTGTGAATGAAGTGTAGTCTTTTACAATCTCAGGTCAACCACTCCTGAGAAGTGTGATTAACTGAAACCCAACCACCAAAGAACACTGGTATCCACAATCTAGTATTCAAATCCGTATAAACATTTTCATCCCAACCAACAAACTGAACAAGACATCACATTATATTTTTTAATTGATTACTCTTTTGCACCACCTTCCCCATTGCCATGTTATACGACATGGATACCCCATTTGGACAGGGACTTCCACAGTCCTGGATAAGGTTAATAAGTTCCACAAAATTTTTGGTGTCTCAAAGAGTTGAGGTTGCTAAAATTATTGTGATTTTTTTTATTTACCTTTAAAAACTATGATGTAAATAAGTTCTAATTTTATTTTGCAATGAAGTAGGCATGCTTTTATACATGTATTTTAACCAGATGAAATCACCACGTAAATGTATGGATATCGCAATTTAACAGAAACATATAGAGAAATGTAATATAATACATCATCATTACACTGAATCCTATCTATCTTCTATCTAGTGCACTCATCTGTTAGTTCTCAGTTGTTAAGTATAATAACTTTTCATTTCATACCTAATAATGATGACCGAAAACATTATAAATTGCTAGCAAGATGTCTTCATCTTGCTAGCAATTATATTAGGAAGTATTATTATTAGGATATTTATAGTATCCTTATATTACAAATGTACAGAGTGAGGTAATGAGTCAGTAAAATATAACAGTAATACAAAACTAACAATACTAAATTTTAATAGTCACTATAAATATTATAAGGACATTTAAATAAAAATGTAATAAACACATTAATTAAAAAATAATAACAAAAATACCTTAATCAAAAATATTAATATTAAAATATACGTCATCAAATTAATATTTAATTCATCATTTAAATACATTGATATATTCATTAGATAAGAGAAATAAAATAAACTGTTTAAACATTTAAATCATCCTATAAAAATCACCATTGACCAGTATATTAAATTAATTCATCTTTAAATACACATCTAAAAATAAAATGAATTTTTATTGCTCATTAACTTTCTTTTTGTTTAGTTTATTTAAATAAAGGCATAGAGAATTTTACAGAATTAATAAAAATCTTTTGCCGAATTCAGTACAAAAAGTAAAATAATCTACCACTAGCTTTAAAATTAACAATTTTCTCATATGAACAACTAATAAGGGTTTTTTTTTTACCTCTGGAACCATCATTAGATATTACATCAGAGGACGAGATGATGAATGATTTGTAGCGTGTATGAAACTGCCATGCCTGATCAGGACATTTGAACCTAGGACCTCTCATATGAACAACAAATAAGGTTTTTTTTTTAACCTCCAAAACCACCATTAGGTATTTCATCAGAGGAGAGATGAATGATTTGTAGCGTGTATGAAAATACCATGCCTGACCAGGATTCGAACCCGGGACCTCCGGATGAAAGGCCGAGACGCTACCACTCGTGCCACTGAGGCCGGCAACTAATAAGGTTTGGATTTAATTTTCTTAGCATGGTACTGTCGGTATAATTATAATATGATAAAAAATGTATTCCTACTTAGCAACAATATTTTATTATGTATTACCCTAGCACTTTCAGAATAATTACTTCATCTTCAGGGGCTATTCAAAACTATGAACTTGCAACTGTATATACATAGTGTATATAAATATATATAAAAGCAGTGCGAAGTATCTTCATTCTTATCTTAATACTTTCTGAATCTGAATTTACCTTTCTCCCTCATCACTGTTATCATTATTATCTCTTCCTGTACATAAGATTTCTTTCCGTGTATTTTAGCCCAACTTTAATTAAAATTTCAAGTATTATTTCCATTTATGTTATCAAATATCTTCTTCAATACTGCAAATATCATGTGCTTTATTCTTTTTAAAATCATCTTGTAATATTATTCAGATTACCAGAATAGGTTCCTAGAGCTCTATCTCTTCTTGAAACTAGACTGACCTTCTACCATTAACTGTATTCACCTGAAAATTATTCTACAGAGTATTTCTGATACAGATACAACAAAATAATTAAATCTGATTTTTAAGATAAACGTTTTCTATTGAAAAAAATAAGAGATATAGAGAAGAATCATGGTGGGATTTCCTTGAGTCAGCCTCAGCAGATATTGTGTCAGTTTACCGCCTATGCAAAAAGCTGAAAGGACCCAAGATGGGTCATGGTCAGAGGGGTCTAGTCTAATCGGACTACAACAAGGCAAAAGCGTTCGTGGATCTCTGGAAGACCAGATGGAAACTTATGCCGAAAATGCAACAGTGGTACCCTCTCAGATTGAGCGGGTGCGCGAGGGACGAGGTTACTGTGGCCATAAATGCCAGATGCTCGTTCAAAGCGCCGGGGCTTGAAGGCATCAATGCCCGTGCATTGTTGCGGAACGCCCCACGATGTGTGATTACTTTACTAGCGGTCATCTTTATTTATGCTGCTTGAAACCGGAAAAAGACCAGCTCTTTCCCGAAAACTATAGCCCTATCTCCCTGCTCTCGGTATTGTCTAAGATTTTCGAAAGAATTCTTTTGGAACATCTGAACTGATATGTGGGACCAGGAATCAGGCAATACCAGTTTGGTTTCTGGCAAGGTCACTTGACTACGCACCAAATGGTAGGGATCGTGGACAGTGTGGCCACTGGCCTTAACTGGAAAATGGTCACTGTGGCTGTCTTTCTGGATGTGGCCAAGGCATTCGACAGGGTGTGGCACGAGCGCTTGTTATACAAGCTCGCACGCCCCCCTTGCCGAGCAAGCTGGTAATACTGTTGGATTCTATCTGATGGACAGAAAATTCCATGTTTTGATGGGAGATTCAGTTTCCACCGACCGACCCATCACAGCTGAAGTTAGGCAAGGGGCTGTTATCTTTCCCTGATTTTCACATTATATTCTAACGATATGCTGTGTTTAGAGGATATGCCACAATACAGTCTACTAGGTGTGACCTGAGCATTTGAGCCAGTTTTACAGTTCAACAGCCTCATCGAAGTTCCAGAACATCTTGGACTTACACTGGGAGGACCTGTAATCACAAGAGGTCAAGAGACGCCCTCACACAGTTCTGGACGCACCACGATAAAGTAACACAGAATAAAGGTAAAAGTAACAACACAAGAGACAAACAGATAAGCCCCTCTATAATTATTATCAAAACCTCAGATACATTCTAATATGACAGATGCATTTTAATTAACATATTGATAAGATGCATATATCCTATAGAGAGGGCTAGCTTCGGGGTGCAAAGCCCCAGAACTACTCATCCAATACAAATTTCAAATAATAACAAAATATATTACAAGGATAGGTGCCAAAATCGCTTCCAAGGCCTTCCCCTTATGGAAGGATGTTCCCTTAAAAAGAAAAAGCATTCCGCCCAATCTGGGTGGAAAGGAGTGCAACAAGTAAAGATAAGTTCAATAGCATATCACTTCGCTGGGTCCCAACCACTAAAACCCTACCATTCGACTGGAATGCAACACCAACTTCACAAAATGAATAAACGCCATTCTCTATTTATAACACATCATCAATTAGAATCATCCAGCAGGAAAGGATGTAAGTCCGTATACTGCAATAAATAAAGTATTGCACCCTCCAACATCCTTGTGTTCTGTTCCAGAAAGAAATACATAATTATTTAATTATTAATTTTATTAATTATCTTCTCTTTTGCCCTTCAAATGTGTTTTTGGACAGATATGGTAATCAAAGAGCCCTTGCTTTCCGCCATCTTCTGATCACTACTGAAAAAAACAAAACTACTTTTTCATATTACTTCCACCAAATAAACTACAAAAGGGAATGAAATAGAAATGTTCCACGCACACATGGAGTAAAAGAAAAACTACTTTTCATGCCGCTGTAATTATGAAGCACACAGTTCCATACAAAGAGTTTTGTATCTATTTTATAAACTGGGGGATGGCTTAAGGACATTAAGCTTAAGGATTATATATTGTACAAGTATAAAGAAAGAATTAAAGAAAAAAGGACTCATTATATTAAATGT
>JAAAKQ030196055.1:0-11946 GCA_010016005.3 Zanna intricata
ATAACATAGCAAATTTACAAGATATTTGGATAGATTTCATTCAAGAGTATTTATTTCATATTTTAGTTATCATAAACGAATTGTTTCATTTTTAGAAGATTCTGATAATACAACTAATATAAAAATTACAGAAATAGAATAATAACATAATGTAATAATATATTGTAAAAAATATTATAATTCATTATTAAAATGTAAATGTATTTTAACATTTATTTAATTAAGAAAAACAATTTTTATTTATTATGAAGTTATTTAATTAATAATTACATTATATTATAAATAGATTTCTTAGGTAGTCAATTAAGTCCTTTTAAATGAATAATCACATATATTAGAATCAGCAATAGAATCAAATATAATTATAACCAATGATCATACGTTTACATCTAACAACAAAATCTAAATCTTCAAACAAAATCTAAAAAAAAAATTATTAAAAAAAGAAACAAAAAAAATAAATAAATTTATTACTGAATTAAGTACCTTGACGAATCCAAACGTTCTGCTTGAGTGAAGTAAAGTGATGATTTATGAATATTGAGTAAATAATGCCCATTTCTTTATAATTGCTATTTTTGGTTAATGTCCATCGAGTCGGTTAGAGTCAGATTCATTTAAATAAAAACTATTTGATACAAAAAGAGTTCATTCTATGCTTTTGAGGTGTATTTAATGTTTTGTGAGAGTAAGGGCAATAGAACAAAATATCAGATATTATTAAAAAATGTAAATAATTTGTAAAACAAAAAACTGATAAAGAATTAAATAAAGTAAAGAAGAAATAAAATCATTCATATAAAAAAATTAATATATTTTATAAATCTGTACCCATTTTTTTATGTAGTGAATTACAAACGCCAACAAATATTTTATGCGGTTACAGTTTTTATAACAAATTTTATTCCTGTTGCAAATGTCAGAAAGAAAAATAATAATATAATCTACCGAGAAATAGCAGTAAAACATAAAAAAAAGAAAAAATACCTCAATTTTTCAAAATAATCTTTGAATGTATGTGTTCGATTTAACTCGCTTTGTCTTATTATTGAAACTGTTAAATTTAGTACAAAAAAAAAAATCCCCCTTCCAGTTTATTATGTAAATTAAACATTTTTATGATGTTTTTCTCTCTTTCTTTTTTTTATAGTATGATTGGGTAGAATGCAATTAATCTTATGACTAGTATTTCATTTAAAAGGTTTAACAGTGTTTTTTTACACAGAAAAAAATTCAAAGGATATTTCTTCTTTTTTCTTGTTTTTTATTTTTTGCCACTTTAGGATCATGCTTCATCATTTTTTTTCTTCACAGCTATTTTCTTTCATCACCGTATCTTTTCGTTCTTTCCCTATATTGTAATTTTCGATCTTCCGACCATTTTAGTTTCGGATTTTTTTTCCGTATTCTTTTGTTTTTGCAAACCCTCTAATATCGTAATTTTGTTCATTAATGTGTCTCTTTTTAACATATTTTTTTTATTTATGTAGAAACAATCAAAGATTTGCTTATTTTTTACTAATTCTGAGAAGAAGAATAAAGAACTTCAATCTTCTATTTTCCACTGTGTCCTTAACATTGTCTGTATTTTGATTGGCTTCTAAAGTTTCATTCTTGTTTTTAAGGTTTAAATGCGTTTCTATCCATTACCGGTTCTAATATTTTTCTGACTATTCTACTTTGCTTCTTTTCTGTTATCTTATATTATTGTCTTATTTTATAAGACAATAATATTGAATAAATAATTTTAATTCATGTTTAAGCACTTCTACGAATATAATTTTTTCTCTGGATTTATTATTGTATTATAAAGTCAGATTTTCATGTTTTTTAATAATCATTTTTCGTTGTTTGTGATTTTGTAAACTGTTTATATATTTAAAATTGTATCTTCTATGGCTGATTTTTAAATCTATTTTTCTGTATAAATTCACCTAAATGTAAAACTTCTTTGACTATTTATACTGCTATTCATATTTATAATTATTTTTATGTGTTTTTAATTAATATTCGTCTTTTTGATTGATATTTTTAGTCCTGCTTTATTAGTTATTCTTTCCAAAATGCTGATTTATAATCTTATTGATTCCAGATATTTTGAGAGGATTGCAATGTGTCTACGATAGTTGAAAAATTGATTTTAATTCAATTTTTCCTTCCTAAGATTATTATTGCTCTGATATTCTTATTGCCTAGTTCTAAGTTCCATAGGCTAATTATTTTTTCCAAGATAGAATGACGATAGACCATCCCCATGACAATTAAGCCATCCCCATGGTTTAATTTTGAGAGGTTCTAGTAATTTCTTTATTCGTACAAAATATTTCAATCCCTAAGATATTACTTATCAATTTAAATGAAGTGCATTTTTTATAAGGACTGGTAGTACTGAAGAACTTAAGTGAAAGATTATTCAGTCTGATTGATATAAAAAAGAAGAATGAAGGTAGGGGGTAGCTGAACTCTTATTTAAATCCAGGAAAATATACAAGACTATTATACGTGTAAAGCAGTAATGGGAGTCTGGCTGAAATGTTTATGGTTCAGATGGGTACTTCCATATGTTAACATGACATATAAACGATTAAACATGGCGATTCTACTGACGATTTCTGATGATGTAATTATAATTTTTAGATATACTTATAGATTTTACGATATATTTGTAATTTTTACAACGTTATGTGACTTATACGTAAATTTCTATTATAGGACTTATAGTTCCTAGGTCGGGTCTATTATAAGTGTAAAACAATGTTGGGAATCTGGTTAAAAGTTTATGGTCCAGATGGAAATATTTGTGTTCATATGGGATGCGAGGGGTTGAAGGACAGCCTCCTATGGAGCTGGTGTTCTTCCCAATTTATATGGATGGGCAGCAGTGATGAAACAAGTGGACACTGGAGCTTCTGAGACAAAAGGCATTAGGCCCTATGGCAAGGAAGACAAGGAATATAAGGAGACAAGGTAGTCAAGGAAGATAAGCTAGGAACCAAGAACTACAAGAACATAGGTAAAAAGGCTGGAGAGAAAGGGGGTGAGGACATCCTCCTGTGGAGCCGTCGTTCGTCCGCGCTTGCGTGGATGGGCGACGGTGATGATACACGGGGAATTTAGATCCCCCAAGGTCGAAGGCATCTCCCGGGGTTGTATTCGGTTAATTACGGGTCAGGTCCTGGGAGGAGAGTTGGGGTGTTGGTGAGGTGGAGGTTCAGTTGGTAGGGCGCAGGTGTACATACGCACTTTAACAACATCTTGCAGAAACTGTTACCGAGCCCAACACTTCGTCCATAAATGGGATCCTCCCTCACTAGAGAAAAAAAATCTTTTATCTTTATCTCAGATTTATTGACAACTAAAATTACAGGTCCCACAACTGTTTATTCATTACTATTATTTTTCAGTTTTTCAAATGAGATTTCATTTAAATCCAAAATATATCATATAAATCTCATATGAAATCTCAAGGGGCAAATAAGTATTTACTTCTTAATTTGGGTCCCCAATATTATAGTCTCACATAATTTAGCCGAAAGTTCAAAAATCTGGGTAAAATATTCCGCCAGCCGACACTCGCTAACGAATCGTTTCCAAACCTATATTTATATGTACTTTCTTCTTTATTTTCCAGTAGATTGTCATAAAAGTTTTTTACATACTTTGGGAATCGCTCTGTGTATATTTTCACTTATATCGTTGTGATTCAAAAAGGACTTCACAACTTTAAAAGCATATAAAATTTTATCGAAATAGTTACAGATTTAGTTGAGGTCTCATTTCATAGAAATTCACATACAGTTTGTCACCCAACATTCACTTTGGTTCAATACGGCTTCCATTTATAATGCGACATAAATCCCAGTCTTTAGCCAGAAAGTTGAGTGTTACCTCTGCAGCTCCGGCGTTTATTTGAAGTCTTAGTTCAACAAGATCAGTAGCAGAAGGTGGTACATAAACCCGATATTTAATGAAACCCACAAGAAAATATTTAGCGGGATAAAATCTGGGGAGCGAAGTAGCCGAGCAACTTGACCATCACGACCAATCAAATTTTAAGTGCTTATAAGACACAGAAAAGAGCTATTTAGAGAACTATACAAATGTGCATAAATTAAGGAGACCATTTCTATTTCATCACTGTGAAAAATCATTTACATAACTTGGATACATTAAAACAGCATAAGATGATTCATGGTGAAAGTGGACCAGCTTTAATTTACACACATTGTAATAAAGTATGCATATGAATAAGTATGAACAAATAATTTATGCATATGAATAATTTATGAATCGAATGTAAAGAAAATGTCATACCGAAAACGGGACGTACCGTCTTTTTTTGCTTAGGCCACTAAAAGCATTGACATGAAGGCTATTACTAATATGCTGCAAAGTTTCATGATATTTTCACTACCTTATATGTTATGTTATTTCTCGATGGAGTAAGGTTCACTGAGTTAAAAGATGTTATATATATTTATGTTGGAACTATCTGGATTATTAAGAAAAAAGAAGGTGATTTTTTCAAGATTAGTCCCTTCGTGATAGCGCGAGGCATCACGGAAGCAGCTGGAGGACCGGTTAAGATACAAGAAAGACTGCCACGGAATTTTTTATTGAGGCTGTCAACGACATACAGTCGTCACGATTAATGAAAGCTAAGAAAATTGGACTTATAGATGTCGAGGTTGTGCCACACGGTACGCTGAATAAAGGAGTAGTTGGGTGCGGAAATTTGCTTAATTGAACCAAGATGAAATTGTGAAATGAACTTTATGGACAGGTTGGACAGGTTTATTGTATGTCAACGGTTGAACACCTGACGAAACGGAGAAGTCCTACCATTCGCGTCGCATGTCGTAACGTCAATAGACCTACATGTCCAGAAAAATAAAGGCAGGATTTAACAGGCTAAGCGTGTGCCCGTTTGTCTTGACACGATTGCGGTGTTTTGATTGTCAACGATTCGGACATACGGCAGCGAGATACACGATGAAACAGATTTGCATATGTGGCGACCCGTTGCACTCGGATGATCCGTGCTGGGTCCCGCCGATATGAATTAACTGTAGTGGACAACATAGTGCAAGGTCCAAAATATAAGTGGAACTGTAACTAGGCTATATATAATAGTGTAACTATCCAAAATATAAAGAAGAAGTAGCGATTCAAGAAGTAAGACTTCAGAAAATCAATTATTTCGAATCAAGGAAAATCATGCAGAGCAGAACGCCAAACGCCACGTCGTATGCGCAGGTTGGTGCTGCTCCTGAAGTCATCCTCAAACCAAATGATGTGGTGGCACAACTGGTGCCAGATATAACAGCCCTAATTGAAATAATAATATATAAGAAATTAAAGAGTCGTTGTACTACAAACAGCAGTCCAAATTGGTTAAGAACAAACGCAGACGTTGGAAGACAAAAGTGTCCTACTCCACCGAGGAATGAATCTTCGACTAATTCAAAGGCAAAGGAAATTGAAACAAAAAACAAAAGAAACCTGAAATTAAGGTTCATATTGAAAAACACCCAACTTCCTGCAAAACCTGAAATTCTAATCTCAGAAAAGGTAGACTTGGGCAAAACAAAAATGGAGCCTACTAAATAAAAGAGGCCTTTAGCTGACAGGGCAGATATTCGAACGCCCAAAATGTTTTAACCGTAAGTACATCCTGTCTTGACTGCGATGTACTTCTGACTGCGCCATCGGAGCCGGCATCATCTGATGCCGTCAGCAGAAGATCCTCAGAGACTTATGGTGGAGGAACAGAAGGCTCCATCTCGGAGGATTTAGATGCAAACTTCTGTGTGATGTAAAATGGCAAGGGCTCTTTACATCCTTGTCATATATATTAGACCCTTCAAAATGTACGGCTTATTTCATCAGAGCAAAGGCTTTGATATTTTATTGACCAATTTTCGCAAGAAATGGCTAAATTATTTTTAAAATAACAAGTATGATACACATCTGTTATATTGTGTTTTCGGGTTTTCAATAACCATTGACAAGTCTATCTATAGATGTAGTTTTGACAAGACTACTCATTGATTATGTCATCTGCGTTTTTTGTTTTTTGGGAATGAAAAGATTTTTTTTTTTTTTAAGATGGAAGGAGAAAAAACTAATTTAATAATGATGAGAAATTCAGACCGTTTGTACTTTTTTTACTTTTATTATTGTTTTTCTGTTTAAAACGTAAAAGATTATAGTAACAAAAGAAATATAGATTCGAATTTATAGCTAGTAAAACAGAAGTATCCTTTTCTTCACACATAACCATTTCTCATTAACTAGAAATACTCTAGTGCACTCTGCCTTGTTCATTGGAATGGGAAATATTATACCAACTTCTATTAATCTTGTCTTGTCTTCAATCCTATATATCGATATATAAATATTTTCATACGAAGAAATGTTTGTCTATTGTTACGAGTATATGTCACAATGCTCATCACAGCCTATGCATCAGAGTAAGTGTACTAATGGCTTATTACAACAGTGAAACAAACAGTACAGATACATTGCAGTAAAAAATATTTAAAATGGGGGAAAATTTTAAAGGGGAAATTAACGTTTTATTACTCATAAATTAGAATTTTCTATATTTACAAAAAAAAAAATATTTTTTGTATTTCTCTCCCTTCTACCAATAATTAGCGATCAAAAACTTAGATAATTGTAGCCATATATATATATATTTTTTAAATTTTATTGAAGGATGGATAATCAGTTTTTTACATTTTTTTTTTATTTTCGTTAAAAATCATCTACAAGAATAATAATTTTTTTAAAGTTATTTTTATCGATTTTATTTTAGGCTACAAACCATTCTCACCCTATATCAGAAGGTAGGGAAAAGGCAATTATCATGACCAAGTCTCGTACATAACAGTCAAGTTTAAATACTAATTCTAAACAAATTTCTGTAACAACTACAGGTAAAAATTTAAAAAAAAAACTTATTAAATATAAAATAGGATTTACAAATTCTAATTGAGCTCTAATTAAGCTCAATAATTTTAATAATGTAAAATAGTTTTCTTTTTTATCTTTAAAAATATAAAACGATTATATATATATATATATATGGAAGGAATAAAGTAAAGGGAGTTGCGAAATTAGTTAAAGAGATTGAATACAAGATAATGTAAGTTCTCGATTTTTATTTGTAGAATTCAGAAAACGAATTTGATAATGCAGTAGGTGTTTTATAAAGCAGAAGGAAGATTGCTGTAAAAACTAATAGTAATGGGGTTAACTGACGTAATAATGTTTCAGGATTACATTTTCTACGGTACCTCGTAAAATTGTTTTTATTTGTAAATATGTATATATAAAAAATAACTATATATTATATAATATTTTATGATAAAAATAGCTTTCTGTTTGTATGTTGTTGTTTTTAAAAATACGTTAAAATGTTAAAGAAAAAAAATAGTTCATACAACCCATAATAATACTAATTGACCTATATTCGTTAACGTAATAAGAAGTTAGAAACTTGTAAAATAATAAACAATATATGCTTTAAATATTTATATGTAAATTTCATTGAAAATAAAATCTTTGTTTTACTTTCACTTTAAACGGAAATAATATTATACAAAATATATTAGACAGCTTTTTTTAAAATAAGAACAGATGGTGAAACTCTGTTACAACATAGTATTACTAAAAGGATTCCGAATAAAGAGAAATGGAAATTGTTTATCGATTTTTTTTCAAATACTGCGTAATTTTTTTTATTTTACCTTTTTTTTTATTTGTAATTACATTTCGCACATTGAAATTGAATTAATGTCAAAAAAATAAATTTTTATTAACATTTATTATTTATAATAATAGTGGACAGTCTTCAGAATAAAAAAGTTAGTTTTACATTTATTAAAAAATATCCACAAGTAGAATGTCGTATTAGAGTAATTTATCGTATTTATTTTATCGTTCACCTACTTTTGTGATATTAAAATTTAACAATTGAAGGAAATAACTAATTCGGCTTAATGACTTACAGTAATCGAATTTTTCGAACAGGCATATGGCAATAGGCATAATATAAACATATATGTTTTATATTCTGTACACATATTTGTAAACGGGGAATGATTCAGAAGGAAAGGAAAATAATTTGAAAACAAATTCTAAAGCCTGAAATACAGAAAAAATTTTATACAAATATATACCGAAAACGCTTTTTTCTTTTATGTTTGGTTCTGTTTTGTTTTTAATAATAAAAGTTAACTTTTTTATTTTTGATAGTTTTATTATATCATGATAAAAAATCTTTTTTGAAATATTTAGAAATTTTGAAGCTCCCCCATCAGAAGAGGGTATTAGATTACTTAGTTACTTTGTTTAACAAAATACGTTTTAGCATTAAAAATTTGAATTTGCGAGAAAATTTTGTTTTTTGTTTTGAGAGCTCCCATATACGAGCGGAAGCATTCAGGTAAAATTAATTTTCTTAAAGATTAATTTTTAAGAAAATAATTTTCTAAATGGTGAAATAAATTTAAAAAAATAACTTTTTAAAGAAATAATAATATTTTGATAAATATTAAAGAGTAAGTGCTATCAAAAATATTCAGATTTTTATATTATAAATTAAATTCAATAGGTAATCTTCAAGATGGATTTAAATGTAAAATAAATTAAAAAATTATTTTTTGTACTACAGACCATTCATTGTAGTGGGATGACAATAAATTTTTATAGTAGTTGAAGGCCTATTCATTTAGAAAATATAAATGCAAAACAAAAAACTCCCATTAACTTGTTCTTGAAGCAGAATATATATATATATTTTTTTCAATCATTAAAAGACTTTCGGTAGTCTGTAATCTAGATAAAAAAAAATCCTGAACTTTTGTAAGAAAAATGGTTTGCTAAAGATTTGAGATCTTATTTCAACCTATACACTTCCAAGACTTTTTCCAATTTTTCTTAAAATCTAATGCAATATTTCCCTTGGAAGTTACATTTCTACAAAGTTTGAAGAAAATCGATCCGTATGACAGAAATTTATTTTTTATACTTAGGAGCTTTGGAATAAAACATTTTTTTCTTAGATTATTTACAATATATTTAAATCCGTATTTTTAATATCTAATTTTATTCAATTCTAATAAAGTTTTATACTTCATTTTAATTTTTTTTTATTTTTTCAAAATTTATTTTAAATGGCTCCTTAAGGCATAAAATTTTAAAAAAGATAAATTTCTTCGATTTTTTTTTAGCGATCTGTATACTTGCCCATTATATCTATAGCTGCTACATTAGAATATATCGCTATAATAAAAGCAGTAATAAATAAATAAACTTTTTGAAATGTGTTTTGTAAGGTTAGATTTATCACTATTAATATTTTTTTTTTTTAAATTGAATTACAAATTCTTTAACTTAATTTTTTAATATGAACTATAGTCGATAAAACTTATAACTTTGCAACTACTAATTCTATAACGTTTATAACAATGTAAAACTTAATAACTTTCACAATGCAGCTTTTCCTGTTTTCTAAGAAACTATTCCCCGTATTATCTTAAATATTTGTAGAAGACCGGATTTGTCAATTTTTCATTCCTGAAACATTTTTTTTTTTAAATCTTTTATCACGTTAAATTTTGTTCTAATCGATATTGCATGCCTGATTTTTTTAAACGTTTGATTAATTTACAAATAATGTACCAGTTGTTATACTCTAATTGAAACCATTCCTGAATCCCCTGTATTAGGTAAGTTAAGAAATATAATTTTTTCGCAAAGTAGCCTTACAAAAAAACTAGCTTCATAATTGGTATTTCAAATTCTGGTTTGTAGCAATAATTTTTAACGGTATACAGAATATATCAAGAAGTTCTCTCAAGACTCTCAAAACCTATTCTATGCGTAAAAGTAATGGAAAAAGTACATATAAACATATGTTCTAAAATGCTTTGTTTGCGAGATACGGCTAGTGAAAAATATTTCTCAGTTTTCAGCAACCCCAATCAAAAGAGGTCGTACTAAAATTCTTAAGATGTTAATTAAGAGTTAAAAAAATTAGTAATTTCTTAAGAGATTTTACCTGAGAAGTCAAATAAAATTTTTTTGAGAAATCTTGGGTTAAAACCAATAAATTGGGAGTAACAGTCCAGATTTTTTTCAGAATTAAATTCTCTATAAGTTTTGTTTAACATTTTTTTTCTTTATTACCAGTTTAACAAAACAATTGTACATTAAAACAATAAAAAAGGTTTTTTCTCAATTTATTGGTTTTTAGCCAAGATTTCTCATAAAATGTAGCAGATAAGATTATGTAATCAATTTTCGTCGATGTTCGAGTTCAAAAACCATTATAAATCAGTAATTCTGTCCACTAATTAACGTCTTAAAAATTTCAGTACGACCTCATTTATCTGGGGTAGATGAAATCCAAACCAAATCTTTTACTAGCCTTAGCTCAGTAACAAAATATTTAAGGATATATGAACTTTTTCCATGATTTTCACAAGTAGATTAGGTTAAAAAAATTCCGGGAGAAGTTCGTGATACAAATAATTCGTACAATATTTAGATTGATGGTGCTCTTTTATTTAAATAAGCAAAACCATTTTTTTTATGTAATATTTTATTTTCTGTGTTACTGTATGTAATTGTTTTAAACTTATTTATTATTTGTTTCCGTACATAGTTAGATTTATTATTATCATTATTTCATATTTATTCAAATTTTGAGTACTGTTAATATAATACCCAAATAACTTGAAGGTGCAGTTTTTTTAGGGTCAGTACTGAAAAATCTTTCGTAATCGAAAAACATTTTATACTTCTAATTTTAACCATCAATTTTAGTCAGACGTGGGAAACGGCATCAAAAAAGAAAAAAAAACATTGATTTTTTGTAAACCTTTTTTTAGGGGGAAGAGAAAGCAGTTAAAAAAAATATTGCTTTTTTAACTACATAAATAGAAGTAAATTGTCAGAAAATTTAACTAAATTCTATTTGTTCATTTACGGGGATTTTTTTAAAAAAAAAGGATAATTTTTTGAAAATAAATTTAATTTGATTTTTATTGTATATTTTAATGATTTATTTAATCCACCAAAACTTAATTTTTTCTTTTGTGCTTGAAGATAGCAGTGCCGTATGAAAAACTAAGCCTAACCAGGAGTTTCAAGAGTGGTAGACCTGAGATTGTACAAAACTACACTTCATTCACATACATACAAATCATCCTCATTTATCCTCTGAAGTAATATCTTACAATAGTTCCGGAGGCTAAACAGAAAAAAAAGAAGAAACCAGGAGCTGAATGTAGAAACTTATGGATGAATTTTTAAAAAGTCACTACCATTAATTTAGAGATGAAAAAATTATACTTTGAAACTTTTTTCATTTTAAAATCAATGCTTCCAATGGTAAA
Source organism: Zanna intricata (assembly GCA_010016005.3). Classification (NCBI taxonomy): domain Eukaryota; kingdom Metazoa; phylum Arthropoda; class Insecta; order Hemiptera; family Fulgoridae; genus Zanna; species Zanna intricata. Next base: position 11,409 of record JAAAKQ030196055.1, read on the forward strand.
TTTTATATGAATTCGAAATTTGTACATTGGAATATAGTATGATCATTTTGTAGCGAATTATAAAATATACGAATCTAGGACATTCTGGATAAAGGACCGAGTTGCTATCCTCCACTACGGAAGTTGGTAAATTTGCGTAGCAACCAAACGTTAAGATTTATATAGGCCAATAATAATTGAGTTAAAATTTATAAATTCATAAATATGTTTATTAATTGTAGAAAACCAAAACGACATATTTGCAGATAAAACATTTATACTGCAAAGATGTTGTATTGCTTGAATGTTTAATATAACACTAACAAATATGTAAAGTTATAGAATGGTTGTAGATAGACGTGTTATGGATGCACGGAGGACTAACATGTATGTATTATGTATAGTAGCTGATGTGACGCTTATTAATTGTCATAAATTGTAGTATATGCATAATAGTATAACATAGTATAATCTTGAGTAGCATAATTTTCTTCTATCGTAATTAAACTTATGAATAATAAACTTGTATAATGACATAAACGACTTATGAATATTTTAC
>JAAAKQ030196088.1:0-11945 GCA_010016005.3 Zanna intricata
AACAGAGGCCGTAAAAGGCGTGTTTTGTCTCTCTAAACTCTTAGCGGACTGTGTCTGATAGTGGTGGAACGCACAACACGTGAACGATCCTCACCACCAAACCAAGCCAATGAAAACCCCAAACAAACTGGATACGTAATAAAAGTGAATTCATATATATATATATATATATAGGTAACCAAATTCTAAGTAAACTTTTCTTTAAGAACATTATTTCTAATATGAAGAATTTAATTTCATAATTCCAGAAATTTATGAGGAAATTATTAAAATTATTAATATAAAATTTAATTTTTGATTAAGAAATACTAGTTAGAATATATTCCTTCACTTGTTACGTGAAGACACATAGTAAAGTAAATTATTATAAAAGACATTCTTAGTAGAAGAAAATATGAGAAATCGTATCCTCTAGAAAAGATGCAAGAACATATTTCAATAAATCTTTGAAATCGCGAAAATTTCGGTTTTCAAATTTCAACGGAAATATCCATTTTGATTATCCCTGAATCCATTTTGACTAGTTTTGGTGAGTTTTGGTCTGTACGTATCTCGCATAACTCTAAAACGATTAGGCGTAGAATGGATTTAGGACTGTTGTAACATCTAGTTCTGCAATTCCCCTTTTGATTGCAATAGACTGGACCAAAACTGTCCAAAAAATCCAAAACCCTTGGATTTTTTACTTTTTCTTAACTGTAGTAATAAGCTCTAATAAGAGATTTTCAACGATATATCATAAGTGGTACTTATTTTCATCGGTTCCAGAGTAATAGCCAAATAATATTTTAATTAATGAAATATTTGGATCTTACAAGGGAAGGCACATCGGTACAAATTAGACGTTATCTTCTTTTCTTACGTTGATTTATTAACGATTATTATCCCATGATTTTAAATAAAGTTTTGCAATAAATAATTCAATAATAACAATAAAAAAAAATAAATATATAAAAAAAAAATCATGTTAGTAAAGTTTTATGTACTTTTAAAATTGTATGTATGCAATAATTTAATGGGCATTATTACATATGTGTATAAGTAATAGATTTGGTGAAACATCTGGTTATTCAACATTAATTGAAAATTATTATTTATTATCGTATTATTTTTGGATTTTCTAATTTAATTTGATTTAATTTAATATTGTTGATTTTCTGTTCTGTTAATTTTATGTATATTGAAGTTAATTACAGAATGACTGAAAAACACCCTCACAACAGCAACATATACACTGAAGCGTACATGCCCGATCTTTAATAAATTGCAATAAATTCTTATCTTTTAGTTCATTACTCCTTTGATATTGTCGGACAATATTCTCCTAAGAAAATATTCTCGGAGTTGATCATCATTACGTTTGTTTTTTACTGCCGATCATTTAATCGCTCTTTGGTTTGATATAATTCTTCTGATCTTAATTTGTGTACACGTTCTCTAGTTTTGAAAATTTTCACCTTCTTTATATTCATCATCCTCTCTTAATCTTTTTATTTTTTCATTGGTCTTAACGTTATCCTGCTCTTTATATTTATCATCTCACCTTCAAATGAAATAAGTTTATATCAAGTGCAGAAAAAATATGTATATATAATTTAATAGACGTACATGGAAGTCATACGGTGTTCACATCAGATGTTTTTATTTAATATTTTACGTGTGATTTGTGAAACTTTTATATTTTTTAGTTCAGCATCTATTCTAACCTATTATTTTAAACAACTTTCCGAGTACATGTTTTCCGAAATTTTCACCATATATGAAGAAAGATTAGTTGTCTGAAGTACGTTTACATCACTTGTACTAATCAGATAGTTTGGAACGATTCTGTTAAAATAAGAAGCTGTATTTATTACCTACGGCAATAAAACTTCAACTATATTACAGTGCATAATTCTTTTTTGTAGGTTGGATGGTAAAATAATTGATAGGAAAGATAGTAATTGCCAAGTTTATTTTTTTTGGGTCATCAGTGATCTGTTGACCAATTTGATGCATTTCTTCAGTCTTATCTACATTACATTTTTTGCTTTCTAAATTTCCTATTTCTGTAAAATGAATAAACCTCAAACCGTGATTATCCCAATGTGTGAATTAAAAACCTAGTTCTTTTAGTATGAATTTGCTTCTTACGACGGTTTTTTTTTTACGATATTTCTGTTGCTAGTATCGTAACTTGGAGATAGGCAAATAATGAAAGCGAATTGAAAATGAATGAGGATGTTTAGGAAAATGGTAATATGTTTATTTATGTTTTCCTCTACTATTCTTTTAATTGCAAAAGAAGTGGTAGTGGCTGTAAGAATCACATTTGTCATAATGAACACGGCAAATAATTGGGATTGAATTAATTGTTTAGATACCAATCTTATAAATAAATTTAAAAAAAATTAAATACTGTATATTTAATTTTTTTAAATTTAAATATTAAAAAATTCATTTAAACAAAAGATAACTGTATATATTAAATTTGGCATTAGTAAATTAAAAATTTTACGTTAAATTTTAAATTAGAAAAAATAAATCAGAGAAGTTATTTCTGATAATAATAACTGCAGCAAATATCTAAATTAGAAAATTAATAGCTAAAAATAGTTAAAAGTTCTGTAAGAAAATATGATTAGTCAGAAGTTTCCGGGAGCTAATAGTGCATCTTTATTAATTCGGGATACGTAAATGGCTTCTTTTTTTTATTTTACGAGTATCTTTAAGTGGCAAGATATTAATGGGTATATTAAATCCTAGATTTATTAACAAGATCCGAATATTTTGCTAATTAAAATTAAAAAAAAATGGTAGTTAAGTCAGGATGGTTAAGAAAGTCAGGACTCGTTTAGAGATAACAATAAAATTTAATCAGTAATACTTGATCTGCATCTGTTAATCTTCTAAGAAGTAATGAAAAAAAATTATTCTTATATATACTCCTATGTACACCCAATTTTTTTTAAAGAATTCCTACAAAGTTATAATTTATATGTAGTTTCTCATTTAACTTTCATTTAAAAAAGGACAGTTGAATTCGATTTATAACTAAGTACTAATAGCATGTCAAAAAAAATTAAGTAGTTCTCAAAAAGAAGGTTAATAGCGAGATCAAATTGTTTTAAAAACCATATTTGTTTCTTTTAAATATATAAATAGCAACTATCAACTATAACGCTGTGACATTTCAATATTTGTCGCGACATAACCGAGACTTGGTGGATAGATCTTTACTTTCATTGTAATGGAACAAGTTACAGTGGTTGGCAGACCTGAAATAGTAATTCTACGTCGTGCGAGATACAAGTTAAACTTTACTCATTTTGAAAGTGATCAGATGCTTACCTTACAGACTAATCTGCATAATCCATTACAAGTTTTTCCTTATACTATTTTCTATCTCTGTTTTACTGTTACTCTTTCTATTCCATTTCACTACGCTCATAGCGTAGATATACTCCAGCAATTACAATTACATGACATCTGAGTGATATCTTAGTAAGACTTTCCTTTAAGTTTCGTAAGCAGATTGTAAATGAATTACTTCTGTTTAATATGTTTAGCAACATTATTGTTATTTTATGTCACCTTATAATTAATCGTATTTGTGACAAGAATTAAGTCAACGAACTCGTGTAATTTGATTTTGAAATAATTTGTACTAAGTTAATTAATTAGGTACTACAATTAATTTTTATAATTAAATACTGGAGTTTGCAGTTTTATGTTTATTCAACTAAATTGCAGCAGCTGATATATTGATAACCTTAAATTCTTAAGGTAATATGTTGACAAATTTATGAAAACTGAATGAGAATTGTTTTTTAGTAATTGGTTATGAAATACTTGTATTGATATATTATCTATTATATTCTGGTTAAACTCGTCATCGTAAATTAGCTGAGGCCTAAGTCAAAAGTTCTACCGTTCGAACACTAATAACGATTACCTTTATTTTTTGGGATTTGATTATATTTTTATTTTCAATATATATTAATATTTTTAATATTTGGAATTTGATACTAGGTTGTGGATATCGATTTTCTTTGATGATTAAATTTCAATTAACCACACGTCTCAGGTCTAGATGACCTGAAATTGTACAAAACTACTCCTCATTCGCACGTCACGAACAAGGGATGCGACTGCCTACAGACTCCAAATCCAGAAAGCCGCATGTGATATCTGGAAACTTTAGGAATATTCGTAGGAAATAAATATTGTTCTAATCACACATATAACTCGGTTGTAGATATTTGATATTTAGAAACCGTCAGAAAGAGGAGAAATTTCGAAAATAAAGTTTGTTGATGAATACAAAAAATTTTTTTTTAATACTAATTGGAGAAAAGTCAAAACATTTTAAGGTTGTTTCGGAACATAGGAAAAATGGAAGGAATAATGTTAGGTATATTTATTTAGATGTCAAAGTGTTAGAGATTCCAGACCGGGGAGCTGCCTTCCTGCTGGTGTGATGCTAGTAGGTTAGGGGCATCACTGGTTGGACTTTCCGCTCCGAGACTGTGTAATGCTTAATTGAGGGTCCAGTCTTGGGATGGTGGAGGAAGGTTTAGTCGGTAGGGGGCAGATATAATATAATATAACACCAAAAAATATGTAAAGTTGTAGAATGGTTGTAGATAGATGTTTATGGATGCACGGAGGACCAACATGTATATATTATGTGTAGTAGCTTATGTGATGTATTCGTTTGAATGAATTAGTACTATTTCTTGGTTAAACGATTATTTATTGTCATAAATTGTAGTAATGACATAGACGACTTATGAATATTTTACTTATGAGTGATATATTGCACCAACTTGTATGAAGCACTTCAAACTACTGACTTGTTTGAAATGCTACTTGCTACTGGTTTGAAACATTACTTGCTACTGACCGAGTGTCTGGAATTGTACAGCCTTCTGCCGGTCTCTTTACTGTAACTGAATATGACTCGAATGTCATACTGTCTTTACTGTAACTAAATCTGAATCGAATATCAATAAGGAACCGACCATGTCGGTGTCTACCTTCAACGTTTTCAACACATAGAACGTAACATAAAAACGTAATATATCATATAATATTTGATACATACAAGAACGTAACAATCTGCTTACTCTGCTTAGCATTTTAGGCGGACTAGCTCGAGGTATTTATTGCCTCTTGATACTTCCCCATGATGACCCCATGGGGAGTACGTAAATTGTATTCCTTCAGAACTCATCGAAACCAAAAAAAAAAATATGTCAACGTGTAATTTTGACCAGAAGTAAATCTCATAGCAAAAAATAACAAGTTGAAAAAACTGTGATAATTTCTTTAATTGAACTGCAAAATGTAGAAGCGTATTTAGGACGATAATTTTCTTAGAGAAAATGACCCCTCTTCTCCTATATGAAGGCATAATTTAAAATATACAGTTCACAAATAAATCAGTTATGCACGTTAAAATATTTATATATTACGATTTTTTTCTTTCCATTTTTTAAAATATTCCTGTAGAGGAAGTAAATAAACAAACCACTGTACGCTTTGACATTTGAGTTGAAACCAACGCCATTTTTCACAGAAACATAAATGATAGAGATTGCTTAACTACGGGAAGAAATTCATGCATAAAATTTACAAATTGTATTTCATTTTCAAAAAGAAAAACACACGAAAACGTCATCCGTTATCAACTCAAAACATTAATTTAATAAACTTTGAAAAAAATGAATAAATTTTAGTTTCTGATAAAAAAAAAACTCTGAATCTAAGATAGTGAATTAAGAAAAAAAAGGTAAGTAATTTTTCCCGTAGGTTTTGGAAAAAAATGAGAAGTTAAAATTAAAAATAAAAATATATATATATATATATATATATAAAATGAAGAAAAGTTTTCGAACTATATAAAAATCGTTAAAATTAACCCAAAAGAATCTAAAAATAACGTATATTTTTATGAAAATCTTATTTTTTTTTATATACAATAAGATAACAGAGGATAAGATCTGTAGCATTAAATACTATTAAGAGTAGACGAAGTCGATAATTCAGAATTTTAGGAAAATTTTCAGATAAAAACCTTAACAGATGCAGCAGTAAAATGGAGAATATCATTTAACTAAGCAAACGACTGATGATCAGAACTTTAAAAAAATATACATATATTTTTCTTCACATCTAAACATCTGAACTATTCAAACTAGATACATTGCTTAATATCTTTTTCTTAAAATTACTTTGAACATTCATCTATTTTTTGTTATTTTGGTTTATTCTGTTTGTAATAATATAATTATAGCATTATTTATTGCCGGCTTCCGTGGCGCGAGTGTTAGGGTCTCGGCCTTTCATCCGGAGGTCCCGGGTTCGAATCCCGGTGAGACATGGCATTTTTCACACAAAATTCATTCAAATCATCCTCTGAAGATATAACATAAAGGTGGTTCCGGAGGTTAAAAAAAGCATTATTTAAATAATTTAAAAACATTAAAAAATAACACAGTTAAAAAAAATATCTTTTAAACTTTTGTAAAGAAGCTATTATTTCCAAAAAGGTTTAACCGGGTGAAGATAACTCGAAAGCATTTCTCGTCTCAAAATAAAAACAACAAAACCAAAAGTTTAAACCTTTTATGAGTTCATTAACTATGATTTACTATGAATTATATTAATTTATGGAAAAAAAAATGTTTAAAGGTAAGATCTAAACATAATTAAATTACGATAGAGAAATTAAATTGAACGAATTGGCGCCATTTGGGGAAGTAGCTAAAAATTGGTATTGAAAAAAATTTTACAGTTTAAATAAAAAGAAAATATCTTCCGGTTCTCGTAAAAAAAAAAAAAAAAAAAAGTTCTGAGTTTAATATTCTTGTTTTATTTATAAAAATTAGAATTTTTAAATTCCTTTCTACTTTATTTAAAAATACAATACAGAAAATAAAGCAATTTTCAATTTCCAAGTTTAGGAAATCGCCGTAAGTTTACTAGCGAGCACTGTATAGTATTCTTTTTATAAATAAAGTTATGTTTGTAAATTATTTATGTATTTATTTCTATTTTAACTTTACTATTACTATATAACAAAATTTGACTGAGAAAAATGTTTTTAAATTACCATGGTTTTTTCTTCTATTGAAATATTTTTTTTAAAGCTCTATATTTGCGATTCACTTGAAAACAAAGTTTCAAACACAACTAAAACAAACACGGCTTTTGGTTCAATGACTTCGTTTGATTTCGATTTGAGCCACTATCTCAATTTCCTTTTATTCTTTTGTTTATATGGAATTAGAATAAATGAAATAATCTATTTTTAACGAAAATTTAAATGTAGAATCATTTCAACTACGCGTAATTAACTCGAAAATTTTAGCAATATTTGATATTTTTTTTTTACTTAATAATTTTATCTGTAAGTTGGCTTCTGTTGACGAAATATACATTTTTGCATTGTATCTCTCAATTTGTATTTTACAAAATGAAACCGCGACAAAAATTAAACTCTTTTTTGTCTTACTAAAAGGGGTTTTTAAATTTATACAGGAAACATTTAGCGACAAATTAATATAGATAAAAACTACAATTAATATAATTATAAAAAACTTTGATAGAAACATTCTTTAAATTTAATTTATTCTTTAAATTTAGAGCTCCTTTCTCGGATTGTAGAAACAATTTGATATGACATATTCATTGCAGGTCAATTCTAATAACACATTTCTGGAGAAGAGAAATTAAACAAAATAAAATAAATCTTTCATGAAAAATTTATGTTACAAATAAAATTGGTATTGAAGAAACATCTCGTAATTCAGTTTGTTCTCTTATGAAACAAATTAAAATTTTTTTTTAGGAGAATTTTTTTTTTGTCGTAAATTATTAATATTTATACATAAATAAATATGTATGTAAATATCCTTTATCAAACTATACAGAGTATTCCAAGAAGTTCTTAATAAACATTTATTCCTCTAATTAAAAAATTAATGAAACATTTTTTATAAACATTTGTCTGGGGAACACTGTTGAGTTAAGGTTCGTGAAACTACTTCCCCTAATTTCTGTTTAAACTGTATTAATTATTCTGTATTGAAATTCTTGGGGAGAAAATTTAGCCGCCGAATAAGTGATTTGGTATAGAAAAAAGTTAAAAAAAATAATTGGACTGTAGCCCAGTAGTTTCAAAAAATTAAAAAAAAAATCACAAAATTTGTTTCGAAAAACAATTTTTTTAGATTGGCTTAAATTGATTAAATTCGCAATAAATAAACAACGTTTGTTGAATAATTAGCACTGAATTCATTTCGAAAAAAATTATACGTGTATAAATTTTGAATAAAACAGACCAAAAGATGGCGGATAATTATTATAATTTTAAAATAAAACAATATTTTTGTTGTTTTTACTAATTTTAATTCATTTTTCATTAGATGTATAAGGCTACGAAGTATCTCATGAAACACTGAATATTAGATAGAGTAAGCAAGTGCAACATTATTATAATGTTTTATAATAGTTAAAATAATCTATATAATGATTAAACTTCTCTTTGATTATCTACTCTTATTTCAGCGACAAATTATATTTTTATTTTTGCTAGTAAAATTCAAAGACATGTGAAAAGTACTAAGCCAAGCTTGGCTATCCGCACTAAGTTTGGATGTACTACAGCTGTTATAAACTTACAATGACCAGTTTAGACTATATCATAATCAAACTGATTTCAGATTATATTGCTGTTTATTGCATTGTATAATACTCCGTTGAATTGCAACATACATTATAATAATATGTAGATAGGTATGTTGAAGCAGCCGGCGGAGATTGAACCAGGAGTGTGCTTTATAGAGTGCTTCCACCAATCACTAGTGGATTATGGAGATGAGATATCCTCACACTGTTCTATATTAACGGCGTCATTGTTCTCCATTAGTTACAACTAACAGTTTGCTTGCTAGTAACAGAAACGTCCTTTCCATCCTTTATTACAAATATTATCATTGTTGCCTTGCATTTCTATACACTAAATTTTGTTGCGCGCTTCCATAGAAAATCTCGTAGAATATCATTGTATACAAAATTTTATGGTAATAATTTTTTATGGTAATCAATTATACTCATAGACAATATTAAATTTTCTTAAAAAAATAAAAATAGATTTAAGATTAGTAAAACACAGATTAAGAGAAGATAGCCAAAAAAAAAAACTACATATATTTATGAAAAGGAAGACATAATTTTGATTAGGGATCTTTCTAGAGACAGGGATTTTATTGTTATAATTCAGAATTATTAATTGAACGGTTATATCTTATTTTGTACCATTCTACTCATTGATAAGGGTATGCGATCATTAATGACCCTTGGGGATCTACGCATGAAGCCCATCTCACGTATTAGATCATGGGTATGTATTGCGTCCTTATCAGATGACATCATTGTAATTCGCTGGTAGTATATGAATAGAGTTTAATCTTTATCTCATAAATTTAACATTTCAATTATTATGAAATTTTGTCAATGTATTATAATAATTTATAAAAAATAATATACACTAAAATTTCATTAATTTGTAGTTTGAGCTTATTTTCATACACCAATAAAATTTCATTTAAAATAAAACAAAATAAGGGAGACGTCTTTGTTCAGTTTGTAACTCTGGGAGCTTCTCCTCACTATGACCAAAGACTTAGGAAAAATTTCATCAAGAACCCCTGGTTGGACCCGTCGTTTCAAAAACCAGCTAGTAGAGAAGAGTAATGTCTCTAAAAGTTATTTTTTGTTTGTTAATCTATTTTACTATAACTCTAGAATGGTTTTACGTTGCTCATTTATTAGAAATCGTATGATTCCTAATAATTGTGTAAGTGATAATGTGGCGAGATTAGAAGGATGAAAATAAATGATTAATAGAAGACATTTAAAAAAAAACAATACGGTTAATGCTAGATGTTGCAAATATTTTTAGGAGAAAAGATAATTAAAGAGCAGAAGGGAAATAGGCGCATCGGCAAACAAACGACTAGAATTTACGTTTAAAAACTTTACGTTTATTCCAATCTAGTTTATCTTGAACTACATGAACTTGAAAACTATTAATTTATTAGTATTCTATCTTATTAATTTATTAACTTATTAGTTTAAACCATAAAACAAATTGTAGGATTAATTTTATTATGTTTTGTAAGATAGACACTGCCTAGCTATTTCTACCTTCATCTCTTTGTTTTCCTTTCCCTAAAAATAAGTAAAGAAGGAAAAAGAGATGACGCAGATGTACCTGCTTAAAAATTCAGATCTCGAAGTTATCTGATGCGACTAGCGCCCGCCCTAGCGGGCACAGCAATAGTCACCGCATATGAAAATAACGGGTCCTTTTTTCTCCTTCCTTGATCTTCTTCTTATGTGTGTTCTTGTCTACCCCTCTTTTGCCTTCTTGCATCCTGCGTAGCATTTACACGGTCTACAAAATAGCTTTTCTCTATTCTTGTTGGCAATTATTCTGTAATTTATAGGGTTGCGACTGCTGCAAGGGAATTTCTTCGTAGCAAAAATGTAAAATGTAATTTATATCCGTGTTTAACTTGTGGTGTGCGCGCGCGTGTGTGTATATGTATGTGTATATATATATATATATATATATAATGTAACATAAACGCGCGCACGCTTCCTCTTTGTGATGCTATTGTCTACCTACATTGTCATCCGCTTTATTTATCATTGTGAATGGATGAATCTCTGCGCGTGTATTTATGTATGTATGTGCGTACAAATAATCAGAATTTCAGTTTACAATTATGCTTGCGCAGTTATTAGATGTTCAGTTTACCTTTTTTACTATTAAATTAAATTTTAAAGGATTTCAAAGATATTAATGTAAGGAATAATTTTTTAATCTAGATCAGTATATCGGTACTTGTTTCCAAAAATTTCATCAAACATTTTTGTTTCAAATTTTAACCAGTATTAATTAAAATAATTTAAATATTTAAAAAGTTATTGTTTTCAAAAAGATACAAAAAAATGTGTGTCATCTCCGTGTAAGTTATTTTTTAAATGTTCTTAAAAGTCATTTTAAAAGAAAAAAATATTCCTTATATAAAAAAAAAAAAAAAAAAAAAAAAAAAAATAATAATTTACGGCAAACAAACGAGAACGCAAAATAAGTATAAATTGAATTTACGGTATTGTAGTTATGACATATTAATCATCAGATATCAGTCTCAACCTTCTAAACTGATTTTAAAATAATTTATAAGCTCAGTTAAAAAACGAAATAAAATAAAATAATACTGATGAAATAATCTCCATTATTCCATTATAAGTTAAACAAAATATATTTACTGAAATATATATTATTGAAAAATTCAAAAAAATCCAAAACTATATCTTTATTAGATTTTTAAAAATATTACCAACGCGCAGAAATTAGTATACGTTAATTATATTGTGTAATTTCATATTGATACCCCTGTACCATCAAATATACTTACTTTTTATTTTAAAACAATTTAGTTCTCGTAAAATTTATTTCAATAGGATAGGAAAGAGATGTCTATTTTTTGAAATACCACTGAACTAAATTTACAATGGTATTATATTTGATATGAGTTACATTGAAAGTAATATTAAATGTTAACTATATACTTTAATTTTTCATAATGTTTTTATTCAAATATCAAGAGCTTAGACATCATATAATGCAAAAAGAAAAAAAAATTTCTATTTAAGTTTTCATCTTGGGTTTCATCTTTTATTTACCAGCCTATAATTCAAAATGTTTTGTAAACAGTTATTGAACGTTGTTCTCTTCGCGATTTTAATTCAGCAGTCATTTAAAATATTCCATTTCTTATTTATAGAATCGTATGGTAAATATAATATTTTTAATTAACATGATTTTTTTTCATTATTAATTTAACTGTTTAGATATATTTCTCCAGTATCTTCTGTCAATTTTTTTT
>JAAAKQ030196121.1:0-12819 GCA_010016005.3 Zanna intricata
ATGATGATGATGATGATGAACACCATGATGTTAGTGGGGAGCTAAATGACAATGAGGATGAAGAGGAAGAGGATGACGATGAAAATGAGGAAGAAGAAGAAGAGGAAGATGATGATGATGATGAAGATGAAAAATATAAAATTGGAAATGAAAAGGTATTGAATTATCAAGAGGTGGATGATGAAGATGATATAGAAAAAGAAAATGAAAGTGGCGAAGAAGGTGATGAAGATGAGAAGAGTGAACATGAAGAAAATGATGATGACGATGATGAAGAAATAGAAGACAAAGGTGAAGACATCCCTGGAGTCACTGAAAGTGCAGAAGATGATGATGATGATGATGATGATAGTAAGAATTAATGAAATAATTATAATGTTTTGTAAAGTGCTTTATTGTTATTTTAGCATGTTTTTAAATACCTTGCTTATCATTTGCCTTTCATTTATTGAAAGTTTTATAATTATCCTTTTTCTTTTCATTACTTGTAAAAGTTAAATTTTATGGTTTGTTGATACAGATTTTTTTTTTATAAAGTTCTACAACCTGTTAACTGACGCTTTAAAAAAAGGGATGACTATAATTTAACCTTACTATTGTCTTTTTTTTATATATTCAGTACTCCCTCATTTATCATGGTTAATGTATTCACATAAATTTCTCATTATATGAAACTGAAAATATTAGGTTCTTTTTGTTTATAATTGCAAAATAAAATATGCAATAAGAGGACTTTTTATTTAAATCATATAATTCACTTAAGAAATCATATAAAAAACATAATATGAAATTATAAAAATTAAAAATTGTACTTGTATTTCATTACACATGTATACTACAGATAGAATAGAAATTATTTTTAATATCCTCTTTGCTATCTTCGACAAGAAAAATCGATGCATATGGAGATGGTTTCATCATTTGAAATCTCTTAGTCATTATTTGTAGAATTATCATGACATAGTTCGAATGGTTTAGTTATCATGAAATCTGAAATAAAATTTTACTTACTATTGTGCCGCAATTTTTTATTAAGTTCATAATATGGTGCTAAACAAATATCAGATTTCCTTGCAAATTTTCTAGAACGCTCTATTGAGGGACCATTTTCTGTAAAAAAAACTTGCGTACATCTGCATGCTAAAAAGCAAATTCCCCTAATATAATTTTGTAAATTCATAGAAATAATACATATAAAAATTTGTAATATTATAAATACACATTTAACTTATTTCACTCGACTAGACCCCATGCTAGGACATGATATATTTCTCCACAACTCGACTTGTTTTTATATGGGAACAACAGAGTATTGTATTGGCCTGTATTGTATTGTTAATTTCAATTGTGACTGCAACTTGATTATGTCTTTGAGTTTCAGATATATCAGGTCATAAAAGTTACGATTGCAAAAGATTATATATACATAAAAAATAAAAACTGATCTCCTTAATGTACAAGCATATTCATAAAACAAGAGCCATATTTAAATATTAGTGGGTTTTAACACAGTTTCATGCATGCAAGGCCGTCTATCAACTATTTACGAAGTCACTGCAGTTGTTTTGATTCATTAGTCGTTTACTTGCAGTGAATGTAGATTGCAATGTCCGTGAAAATCGTTTTTCCCGCCAGTTGTTAAGTACAAGCTGTGATTCAATTTTTGTGTGCAAAAGGATCTTCAGCTATTGAAATTCATTGGGAGTTTTTTTTGTGGCCAAAAAATGCTTTCGCTTTATTATTGTCCATTCAAAGAGTTGTGCCTAGTATATGAACCTAGAGTAATGAGTGAAGGAAAGGTTACAGACATTGGTGTCAAAACTTTAAAAATGGCTGCACAAATATGCATGATGAAGAGTGGAGTGGCAGACCCCAGTATTCAGACTGATAAAATCATTGAACAAATGAACTGAAAACTGCGATGTGATCAGCAATTGATGATTAGTGCTCTAGCTGATGAATTTTTGCAGTTGGACGCATCTCTATCTACATGATTGTCACAGAAAAGCTCAGATATCACAAATTGTGTGCAAGATTGTTACTAAAAATGCTCACCAACCAACTCAAAGAGCAAAGCATGTTCAATGGACAATCATTTTTGGACTGCTATTGACAAGATGGAGATGATTTGTTTTCAATGTCTGTGACATTGTCACAGACGATGTGATGTAAATATCTTACACCAATGTAGAATCAAGATGATTCTATACCTTCAAATTAGTGGCACCGTTCAAGTTCTTCAATACAAAAAAGGTTTAAGCAATCTCCAAACTCGAGTTGAAAATGTTGGCTACCATTTTTTGGGATGAAAAGAATGTCACTTTGGTTGATTTCATGCAGCATGGTTTGACAATTACAGCTGACATGTACCATGAAATGCTCACCAAACTGAAACATGGAATCCAAAATTGACAACACAGGAAACTTTCGTCCCGCGTAATCCTCCTTCACAACAACATACAACCTCACACCACTGCCTTAGTCAACAAGAAGATTCAGGATATTTGTTGGGAAATTTTTGACTACCTTTCATATAGTCCCATCCTTGCATCTAACGGCTACTTCCTCTTCTTGCATTTGAAAAAGTGGCTTGGTGAATTGAAAACAATGAGGAACTCAAGACTGCCTTTGTCAACTGATTTAATTCCCAGGCAGTTAACTTCTGTGCAGAGGGGTTAAAGAAATTGGTGCAGCATTATGAAAAGATCTTTGAACTTAATGGCAATTAAGTGGAAAAGTGAAGTAGATATGTAGTACACTAAAACTGTAAGTAGAAACCTTTTCTCACAAGTTAATTTATTTTAATGACCAAATGGCTCTTAATTTATGAGTATGCATTGTAAATTCATAAATTTAAAAGAATTTGTAAACTGAATTTTATGAAAATTGTAATCGCATTAAGTGAATCTTTTCTTCATTTATAAATCGCATTAAGCGAGGGATTACTGTATATCTTTATGTAAATTCCATAACTACAGAATTAGAGAAACCATTTACTGCCCAAAATTGACATATCCATTCCCAAGAATAAGAAATGATATACCAATTCGGGAACATAAGTAATAAAGTGATTTCCCATTGGGCCCTTTATTAGGTCAAATAAAGAACATTTACTATATCAAATCCACCAAAAAACATGCAGTAATCAGTCTTGTAAGCAACATCTTTGCTGTATTCAATACAATGATTGATTGGTTAGTGAACATTATTACTCAGAAAGACATTCTTCATAGCCATAAAAGAAGACTGGATGAGGTAGTATAAAACAGTACTATAATGTTTGTTATGAACAATGCTTTATACATACTGTTTACACCATTTGAAGAAAAAATTCTCATATATCTACCAAAGAAAAATATAGGCAATAATAAATAATTTTGCTAAGCCTTCCTGATATTTGCGTACAGTTTAAAATTTATTTCCTCTCACAGTGACAAAGTTAAAAGTTGTTTTATATTTTAACTAATTAAAAATAATTAGTCTATATTGATTTTATAAAATCATTAATGAGTTACAAAAGTTCACTCATATCTCTGATATTAAGTACTTACGTCGTTATATAAAACTGATAACAAATTTTCTGTAAAAATATTTAGGCTAATTTTTTACAATATCTTATTTAACACAAGAATTTACCCTCTTCCTTGGAGTAGTGGCCGAAATTATTTCCATCTTATTCTGCCCCAATATAAAGCAATATAAAATTTATATTAACGTGAATTTATCAAAATAAAAATTGAGAAAAATGTATTTAACTCACATTTTATAGGTAAGATTCAGCTTTTATTTATAGAGCTGATCACAGCTCTATAAGGTATTAATAATACCTTATTATAAAGCTTATTATAAAACTGTTATCAGTTCTATAAGGTATTAATCATTACTCCTCTTCTAAAAGAAAGTTGAAAACTTTACCAATCCTAATTTTGCCTCATTTAGTAGAGAAATATTATTTTACAAAATTCAAATAAAGAAGATTAGAGTAAATTATCTAAAACTCTTCTTTTTTTTTTAATTGGGATACTTTTTGAAAAATATTCAGTATTTTATTTCTAATAGTATTATTTTTAATAAACTAAAAGATATACGAATGATTAATTTTTCAAATCCAATACCCTTAAGATATGATTCTCCCTCAACAGCTCCTCATCTGACTTTTTAAAAAAGATATATATATATATATATGTAATATATATTGATACATGATATCAACTTCTATATGCTTTGGTTGCATTATCCAATTATATTATTATGTATTTTGTTGATTTAAGTCTGGTAGCCCTACAAAAATGGAAAGTGGTATTTTAAAATACTACTTAAAATATTTTGATAGCAGTATTTTTAAATAAATTACTACATTGTAAGAGACATTGCATCTTACTCAATTTATTTATAATTCCATTTGTGTAATACAGATTTTGCATAATTAAAAAAAAAATTTTATCATATCTTTTGTAACTGATCGACAACTGTAAGAATGTGCAAGACCTTTTGCATAAACTTCCGTAAAGTAAATTTGTTAATCATTAAACAATTTCAAATATAAATTGTACACACATTTTATGTGGCACCCCACAGTAAATTCTATGAATACTGGTTGTATGGTTTTAAAAATTGGGTATAGAACTTAATTGCTATATTTTTTTTTTTTTTTTATGTGTGTGTGCGATTGTTAGTATAAATAAATGAATTGGCAAATCCAGAAAGATGTAAAAGAGGAAATATATCATAAACTTACCAGAGCTTAAGTTTTCCTTATTCACAACTAAAATTTCCCTTAATCTGGCTCTATTACTAACAGTTTTTTGTTTTTTTTTTAACCCACATGCTTTTTTATTCTTAAACCTAATATGTTTTGTTAAATCATTATATTCACGGAAATTGTAGTTGATAGTTCTAATATTTTTTATATGTACATTTTTAGTACTTCTCTTATCATTTATTTTCTATTAATACTGTAAATCCAGTTTTGTAATTTGTTATGATTGTAATTATTGTTATAAAATTTTTATTTTTGGATTGAACTGAATATCTTTTTTTTAAATATACCAGATTTAAAATATTTTATCTCTAAAATAAAGAACATATCGTAAAAAAATTTATTCTGAAAACTTCATAATATTTTTTATTTCTCTTAAACAACATACTTTATACTACTTTGCTTTATAATCTCCATATTAATTAAGACATTTATTGTAGCGATACACCACCTTCTATATACCCTCATCATATTCTTATGCTGCCAGTCCATTTAGCCACTGTTTAACAGTGTAAACACTGTTTGTTGTATTTAATAGTGTTAAACTGTGTTAACACTGATTTAAGTTCATCATCACCGTGAATTGCATACCACTCAAAAATTCTTTCAATTTCCCAAACAAATGATAATCAGAAGCACCTAAGTTCGTTCTACATGATGGGTGATTGTAAATTTCCCATCCAGATGTTCTCATGTACACGTGATTTTACTGATCACATGATTAAATAATGTATTACATGTAATTAAATGTAACGAGATCAGTAAATTATGTGTCGGACCCAAAACATATGAATGTTCGTTATTGTGCAGCAGGACGATGCCGTTGATCAGCTGCCCACTTTGCCGATTTTGAATGGTGAGCTGTAACTTACGTAGAGTTTCGCAATAGTCTTCTGCATTTATAGTCGTTCCACGTAGCATGAAATGAATCAGCAGTATGCCAAATCGTTCCCAAAAATGGGTTTGTTGGTCTGGTTGGTAATTGAGGGTGACACCATTCACTTGACTGTCGCTTTCCCTCTGACGTGTAATTCAAAATCCATGTTTCATTGCTGACCACAGCGATGTTTCTTGATCAACGACTTTTCTGGTTTCATCATCAATGCGGTTTCAACAAGTCCTGGGTGATTATCAAGGGCCCTGAATGTTCTTCATCATACTCATTAATTCTGTTATTTCTAAACCTTTCACACCATTTTCAGATGTTTCTTTCATTCATTACATTATCATTGTACACAGCAACCAAATGCTTATGAATTTAACTGGCTTAAGGTTTTGATGATTTAAAAAACATATGACTGCACATATTTCACAACTGGCAGCAACATCGATTTTCCTACTCATTTTATAACATAATAACTCACACATAATCAAAGATACTAGAACATGACAACTTACAGACAACAATGCACTGTGTACATTACTAGCATGGCCATGAATGAAACAAGTTCACCAACCTGAAGGAGAGAAATTTCCCAGCGGTCTTTACTTTAGTGATATCCCTCGTATTTGTTTTATTTATAATTGTACTACATTTGATTATTTTTTGCTGCACTGATGATGTGTATAGTTGAATTTTTGTGATCATTAAACTTTTGATAAAAAAAAAATTCTTCTTTTCTGCTGTTAGAAAGTTTGTATCATGATTTAATAACTAAAGCTAAAAAATATATAAATGATGAAATATCCGCATCTATATCTACATTTTAGTGGTCAGATTGCTTTTATATGCAATTTTACTAATAAATTGAAAACCATTTTAATCATTTAATGTTGTTACTTTATATTTCTGCATATATATTGTTTTATTATTTTTTTCTTACGCTAACAAATAGTAGTTTATTAACTGCACATGTTATCTAAACAATAATTGAACTCTGTACTTTTTATCAGGTTCAGTTTCTTTTAAATAAGGTAAATATTCAACAGGATTATATTTCAGTCGCATTAAATTATTCGCTAAAATTTTCTCTTGATACACATATTTAAAAAAATAAATAAACTATTAAGAGAAATTTTGCATCATAAAAATGCAACAAATGCATAAGATATGATAAATAAATGAATTTGTTCTGATATTCATAAAAAATTTAGCTAAAAATCATGTTATGTTTTCAGTGGCTCTTACAACCACTTGCAGTTATTGGTGCTATTATTCTCACTCTGGTATCAATTGATTTTATTGATAGTAATTATTTTTAATTAGGCATAATTTAGATGTGACAAGAATGTAATTGTAATTTAAGATGTTAAAGGCAAACTTTGTTCCCATCTGTTTTGGCTACTAAATTTCAGAGTTAATATTCACTTATAAGATATGGTATTAAAATATTATTTTTATTTGGTATAAATTCCCAAAGAGAAATTTTAAAACAGCAGTACTGTTAGATATTTTGTCAAAAACAGGAAAAACATTAAAAACTAAAAAAAAAAAGTCAGTATGATTGAATTTCAGTTAAGAAACATCATATTGTAATTTTTTATTAATATTAAATTACTTTATATTAATTTATTTATTTCAATTCTAATTTGACATTAAGTTAATCAATTCTTTATGCATTTTTCATTACAATTTTTTTTTTTTTTTATGTAATGTTGACCAATTTTTATTTTATAGTTGTAGACCTATCAAGTATAGTTTAATTTATCTAATTTTGATCAGCTTACTGTGTTTTTTTTTTTTAAATTATATCATTAATATCAATATTAGTAATATTGAGCTGAATATAACATATGTTAATAACTGATATATAACATTGATCCTTGAATTCATACTTATTATAAATAATAAAATTAAAACTCGTGACGAAAATTACATAAATATATATATCAAGCGCCCAAAAATCCTAAATGTTCTGATAATGACTTGTATTATTTTTGCTTTATTTATTTTAATCTACTATTTATATATATTTTAATTAAACCTTTTGGTATCTCTTTATTTCTTTGTTCAACAGAAATTGCAGCCAATCTAATCAAGTAATTAATTTAGAATTTATTTCACAGGTACTAATAAGCCACAGGATAAATGTTACAATTTTTTTTTTTTTTTTTTTTTTTAGAAAAATAATGTTTATGTGGGCTTTTAAAGTTGTATTTGAAAATTGAGGAGTACAGTGTTAAAAGAAATAGATGACTGAAAATTGCAAACAAACTACAGTATAGTATGAAGTTAACAGCATACTCCTTCCTAAACAAATTTTTTTAAATTGATCCACTAGTTTAAATAGCCAGTTGGTTAGATATTATAAAATTAAATATTTAATGTGCTTTAATTTTTTTATTCTTTTCACTAACTCATTGAAGCCCTAAGATATATATGCTACTTTATATTATATTATTATGAGTAAGCTTTCCATCACAATTTGTTGGTATATTAGTCATTTATGTGTTCTGTATTTAGTGTCTTATATTTGTTTAATAACTGGTGTTACATTTAATTGTTCATTATTTGTGCATTTGTGTATTAACTTTTAACTGCATCAGTCTTTCGTGTCTTTGTTCCCATTAAATCATATCATGTACTGTTATTATGTATGAGAAATGTAAACACATTGTGAATTCATTATATAAGTTGGAAGCATTAGAAAAATTGGATAAATTTGAGTTTGTAAAGAAAATTATAATCTCTTTTGAAATTGATGAAACAACAGTTAAAAACCAAAAAAATTAAAAGCTTACTGACGTATATTATTCAAGAATCATTTTAGACTCTAAATTTCCATTGTACGCTAAAAAATTCAGTTGGGGAATTTTGATGATTTGCTTCAGTTTCATTTATTGTCTCTAAATTGATTATTGTATAATATGTTGCATAGTGTAGAGATAGATGTTTTACCACTTGTGATGGTTGGTTAACAAAAAAAAAATAGGAAAAAACATGAAATTTGAGCAGTAGGTAAAACACTTCAAACCTGTAGTGGGTTATTGGCATTAATATTATTTTATCTAAGTGAATAATTAACTTATTTAATGAATAATTAAAAAAACAAAAAGGTACATAGTTTAACTAGTTATTTTGTTTATCAAACACCTTTAGGTCCTAGTTAAGTAAATTAAAAAATGTTTTACCCGACAGCTTCTGTTTAAGAATCTTTTCATGTTATTTTTTGAAATGTTCCTGGTATTTGATATATAAAGTTACTTAATATTAATTTATTTTCTGTATAATTTCTTTTAAATTTGCTAGTTTTATATTCTGATGCCCTTCTTCTTTCTTCTTTAACTGTTCAATCCAGTAAGTGCATTAATTTATTTAATTTCTTTTCTTTTTAAATGTATAAATCTGTTTTCTTATGTGAATTTTTACTTGTACGGCACATTAGTGTTTTTTTCAAGAATGGTTTTATTTATTTTAACTTATTCAATCTCTTATTTTTTTAAGGTTTTTTTTTGGCTTTCACACCTAGTACAGACAAAAAGACAGAGGTTAATGCTTTGAAAATTTAATTTTTTTTCAGTTTGATTTTAATTTTGTAGATTATATTATTTAATTTAGAAATATTATACTTAATTATGTTGTATTTTACTCTGCGTAACCAATTTCATCAGGGTTCTTTAAATAGCTTTTATATGTTTTTCTAACTTTATATCTAAACTAAGTCATTTTATGCAATTGAGATTAATGATAATTTTCTTAATTATAATTATTGTTTAAACTAATGTATTGTTTTGATGACTTTTCATAGATGAGTATACAGAACAACTGGAAGAATCTGACAGTCTGAAAGATGAAGATAGTGGAGAAGACAAACAAGGTGATGGTAAAGAAGATAAAGAGAAAAGTTCAGAAAGTTCTTTTAAGGTAAGTTAGTGTAAATTGAAGGTAGCTAAGTTTAAAGTAGTGTGAAAGTTAGTGTAGTTTAAAGTTAGTTAGCTCTTTTTAGTAAATAAATTATTAAAGCATTAAAAAATAAAATTTTGTTTGCATTTGCTTCTAGCTCCTATCTCTTGTTAGTTTTATTCTTATAATAAAACATGTAAACCAGCACTTTCATTGTGATTAAAAACATTTCTGGAAATGTTTGAGAGTGGCAAAAATATAAATACAAACTAAAACCATCATGCAGTAGAAAATCATTAGTGTAAAGAAGAATAAACCAAGAATAATAAATCAGAATATGAATTAGAAAGGTTGAGACAGAATCTCAGTATTAGTTCATCAAAATAGTTTTAGTTAATTTGAAGAGTAAGATGATTCCTAGTGCAATGATTAGTTTTGATTTCTGAGCTGCATCCATAACCTAATTTTTGTCATCAGTAATCACAGTCATAAGAATATCAGAATGCCACAAATAGTTATTCCAATTAATTTTGTAGTTGCAATTCAATACATACTTTTTGGTCACAGTATAAAGCTTTTTTTGTTCACTTGAGAATAGGTTGAATATAAATGAAGCAAATACCCTAATCTTCTTTAAAAATGTGCTGAACTTTACTGACATCTACGTATCAGTGGTTTTCAGATTGTCGCCAGATGATCTTTTATGAATAAACCTAAAATTTTTCCCAATATATCTCACTTTTAATCTTATTAATAATCAACAGAGTTCAGCTTTTTTCAAAACAATTATTCTATTTTTCTATTAATGTAACACTCCTTCCCCAAAGAAAAATAATTCTATTTAACATTGTAACTGATTGCTGGCTAAGTCTTTAATATCACTTCAACGTTGTTATTAGTAAATTTTTGGAAAAACTTAATGGATTAGTGTTATTAACAACATTCTTTCATCGCACACAAAATGATAGCACAACGAAAGTATTTTACACAAACTAAAACATGGTGCAAGTAAAATTATCATATCACTTTCGAAACTTGTCTGTAACATGTTCAGAGTCAAGGGCACCTTTAAGATGACCAACGGGCTATCATATCACCCCTGGTAGCACTATAAAGGCGCTCTTTGCAAAACTTAATGTGTAGTCATTCAGTTATACAGTTAAGTTTTGTGTTCTTTCCGTGACATGTTACTTATATTTATAGAGAAAGTGTATTTGTACTCGGTCAAAGTTTCTTTCTTATTCTTTGAGTATGGCTGACAATCAAATTGTAGTTTCTTCACAACCAAAGAGAACGTGTTTATCGGCACAAAAAGTAATGACAAATGATGAAGTAAAAGCGATTGTAGAGTGTGATGATGATTTTGATAGGAATGATTACTCTGATTATTGTAGGGGGATAGTAACAATGAAGTGGAACTTGTGACTGATGGTAATATTAAATTTTATATTAACATATAAATCCTGAAGTAAATAAAAATGTCAAAACAAAAATCAGAAATTATGTGGACTAACGAACCACCTGGCTTAAAGAAAATTGACTTGTGGAAATTTTGTTATACTTCAAAACATACCGAATGAAAGGTAGGTTCATAAATTATTTCTAATCTATTCGCAGATGATGAATTTTTGATCTTATTTTAAAAGAGACAAACTTATATGCTTATAATTTAAAAAAAGTAAATTTCAAAGTCCAACAAATCAAAATCCCTAAATTCATGGAAAGAACTAAAAGACAGAAGAATTGCAAATATTTCTTGGTCTTCTACTTCACATGGGAAATATTAGTTTGAATCGTTAGAAAGATAATTGGCTTACTCATCGACTGTATAAGATACCTTGTTTCTATACTTACATGGGCAGAAATAGATACATGACAATTTTGTATCCTCATTTCTGTCAAAATCCTAAAACAGGCAAAGATATAACTGACCGTTTGTATAAAATGAGGCCTTTATTGGAATTATTTAATAACAAATGAGTGCACTGTATTATCTTAAAACAGAATTGTGCATTGATGAAGCGATGATTTTATGGCATGATCATTTGATCTTTCATCAATATATAAAAAACCAAAAGCATAAATACAGTATCAAACTTTATTTACTGACCAAATCTGATGGAACAGTTTTCTAATATCCATCTATACTGGTGTTTTAGATTATACGGGTGGACAGGGCCATGCTGCTAATGTTGTCTTACATCTGATGCAAGAAAAATGAATGTCCAGACACTCAATTTACATGTATAATTTTTATAATTCATTTCATTTATCTAAAAAATTGTTAGCAATGGGTACATACATGACTGGTACTTTTCAAAAGACCTGAAAGATAACTTATAAATGTTGCTGAGCAAAACTTTAAGACTGGGGAATCTGCCAGTATTCAGAAGAGTAGGAGTCAGTAAGTGTCAAGACAAAAGAGACATCATATACCTACCCACTGAATTCAAATTTAAACTTACAGAGATCGGAATATAAGAGGTCGAAAGAAAAGGAAACCGAACCCTATAGCAATGTACATTAAACATATGTTGGGCATAGATCATCAAGATCAGATGTTTCCCAGTATTTCCCACTGCCCAAAATATACCGATATAATGATACCTGATCTAATTGTTCAAGGAATTCATTTCATAGCAAATGTGAAGATAGTCGAAAAACAAGGTCATACACTTCAGTAAAAAATGCCATCAGTGTGCTAAACTTGCAAGCTATACTATTTTAAGACATGTACTGATGTTCCTGGTTTGTGTTTTAAATGTTATTATCCGCACTACTTATAAAAGTGTTAGGCCTAAACTCTGTTTTTAATATATTTAGATATGAAAATTAAAAAATATGTATCTACATTCTGTGCCGCAGTAAGTATTTTATTATCTCAATAAAGCTGGTGCTGCAGAAGCAGTGCAACTTCAATCAAAGCATAAAATCAATCACCAGCACAATTTTTGAGATCCAAAATACAGTTGCCACTACTTTTCCAGGTTGACAAGAGTTTCTTGGTCTTGATCAGTGTCCCCTCCCCACTTTTCCATTACTTCATACTTTTTCTCTTGCTTTCAGGCGTTTAATGGCGTTTTGTCACAGGTCATAATGTGATCTAAAAATTCCTCTCCTTCTTCCTCAAAGCAATTCAGAAGCTGCTGACAGATGTCTTTCTGGACATTTCTCTGTGCCTCAGTGAGAAGACATGGAAAACACCTCGCTGTTACTTTATTGTATCCAAGAGTATCTAACTACATTATATACACACTCCCAACACTTATGCCCACCA
>JAAAKQ030196121.1:18048-29528 GCA_010016005.3 Zanna intricata
ACTAAATTGATCCATACTCTTAATTTTTTCTTTTGCCAGTTGTCATTATGATGGAGTCAAGTATGCCTGTTATGTCAGTACATCTAAAACAAAGTATAGTGATTGAATTTTTATGCTAGAAATGGGGAAAAATAATGCTGGTGACATTCATTGTCGTCTAAACATTATTTATAGTGATGAATCTATTGATTGAAATACTGTGAACAATAAAAGTACCGTGGGCAATAAATTTTTTGGAATCAGAAACTGATTAAAAGTGTACAATTGTGTTGAATGCAGTAGTCAACCAGTCTCCGCAACTGATGAGAAGCACTAAAAGGAAGTAGATGAACTATTTCAAAATTACCATCACATCGCATACTAATACAAATTGAAAAAATGAGTGAGACTGATGTCCCACAAAAGTGGGCTACCATAAAATCTGTTGATGCTGGGTGCAACACAATTTGACAAAAAAGAACAAACAATAACAAAAGGAATGTTGTGAACAGCTTCTGAAATGTTATAGTGACAAGGGAAATGACATCCTTTTCAATATCAATAGTAAAATAAACTTTGGTACTTCATTATGACCAGAAGAAATGCAGCAGAGAATGGGTAATCAGCTCTATGGTTTGTTACAATCAAAAAAATCCAAAATACAACCTGCTACAAAAAAAACATTAATGCTGCTGCAGAACAATGCCTTGAGATACTATTCTCGGATTCCAAACAGCTACATGTGACTACCTAAAAGATAGGTTGACTGTAAATTTTATGCAACACATATAGACATTAAAACACGTTAAGAGATATGTGTGTTTATTTGAAAATTCACAGAGCCTATAATTTTGCAGTGCAATAATGTTAGCTCACACATTGTGTGCAGCTTGTTATTTTTCAAATTTTGGACCCAAAATAAATAATGAAGGGCTTAAGATGACAAGCCTGTTTTTTATCTTCTAACTCTTAGGTACTAGTAGCACTTGTAAAAAAATTTAACTGTTATCAAGTGTCCTTCATTAAAAAAAAAGGGCCACCAAATCATAAGATTTTGAAAATGTCTCATTCTTGGAGCCCAAAAACCACATGTGGGACAGGTGGCAAAAATCTGAAATGTTTACAGTAGTATTTACTTTTTATGACTTTAAAACCATATAACATTTATTTTGTTACTCAACGGGATTGAAAAATGAAAGGGATTGACAAAGCTAACAAAACCACTAAACCTTCTAACCGTAAACAATGTATCCAAAATAAAGATGCTATGTATTTTTTTTAAATTATAATAATTACAACCAAACTCATTAGAATAAATAAATTGATAATAAATAGTCAATTACAAAATGATAAACAATTCTAATATATTAACAAGTTGTACAATTCACTTTTACCTTATTTTACTCCTGCTAATGGATGTTATAAATATATCTTGCATTTTTTGATAACAGACTTAACTAACACAATTTAGTGCTCCTGCCATTTATTTATTGAGTAGAACTGATAAGTCCTCATTCATATTTGTTGTAATGATGCGTCCTCTTCCAGTAGTTGATAGAACATGCTCTGAAGAAGTAAGAATCTTTAAAATATTTTCCAGTTGAACTCGTGTTTGATTATCTCTCAATGATTTCTTGAATGTAGTACCCAGACCCTGCAGATGGAAAAAGGTGTATTCAACATTCTTCTTCATTTTCATGTTTTGATTTCAATGACTATGCTTAACCACCACTTGCCATCATATACACAGGAGATATAATTTTTACATTTTGGCTTTGATAAACCTATAAAGCAATCAGAAACACTAATGTCCTTGTGTGCCTATATTAAAATAAATGTTTCTAATTCAGAGGTCACCTAGACTTTCAGAATACATTCCGACCTGTTGGAACATAACTGTGAAAGGTTCTTGTTTCTGGGATTGTTGTGATTACCTGATAATGAAAGCTGTGGTATTCTTCAGTCTCTTGAGCATCTTTATTAGAACAGAAAATAAATGTTATATTTTTAATATTGCCTTTACAAAAATTGTACATTTCAGAAGGTGTAACAAAATTTGATTGTTGGTTGCCCTTTGAAGACTTGCTTAAGTCACAGTACATTTTACAGTTCCACCAACACCACCACATGGTCCTTTTTCATGGTCTGTAAAAGAATGTCATTCAGCTTTGATTTTAAAATCTAGATATTAGCATAAATTTATTAATTTGTTTTTTTTTTTTTGTTTTTATACTGGGCTGAGAAGCCATCAGAAGAGTAAAAATATTGTTTAACTTGTGGTAACAGTGTTTTTACTTTATTTAACTTGCTTTTTAAAGTGGAAGAATGATAATGTATTGTGCTTCAAGTACTTACTAATCACACAGTAATTGTGGCTTTGTAGTTTTCCTTCTTTTTTAAAATATATGAGAAGTGGATGTACTATGGCATAAGTTTTTGAGCAGTGATATGACTAAACATCATCCGATATCACAAAACAAAAATTTTGAGACAAGTCTCCCATTACAATACATTCACCCTCCCAACAAGTTTTTCTTTCTGATCTTGAGGAAATGAGCTGGTTTTTTTGCAACAAAATGATGCCTTTTTGGATTATTAAAATTTTCAGTACATTTACCTAAATACTCTTGAAATAGAAGAGTTGAGTAGTTAGTTCACAATGGTCAACAGAAACCCACTGTTGGAAGATAATTTCAGAATCAGAATCATCCCAGCTCTCTTGCAGTAATCTGAACAATTCATTAATGCCTGGATATTTTTCACATTGTGACAGCATGCACATTTTATTTTCTATATCACATACCATAGTTGAAAGGAGAATTTTGTAATCAAATTTCATTTTTAGAGCAGTTAACATGAATTTTATATTTTGCTGGGTGACACACACACACACAGAATGAGTACCTGACCCACCAGCCAGAACACAAAATTTAGTTCTCAGCAAATTTTGAAAAACCAATTTTTAAATTATGTTTTTCTTGAAGACTGTGTACAATTCTTTTATGTTACGTTAGATGAGCCTTTTTTGAATATTAATTTTCTTCCTGTCAGCTTGTTTACAGAGACACAATCCTTCTTGCCTAGCATCATTTGGCTGTACTCATCATTCTGGTAAAAATCTTGGACCTACTTAATAACATTTTAGTTATTTCTTTTATTTTATTTTTTTTATTTAGTTTAGGGTAATTATCATATACCAAATATTATCAAAATCAAAAATAGTGATTCAATAAAATTTTTGAAAATTTGTTGAATTAAAATGGAATACCCCTAACTCAATGTTGTAGAAGTTATTGGAAGTACCCATAATACCCAATTTCGTGGGATAATTCAGAAGATTACATATTGATTAAGATTCAGAAGATGGACTATTGAAGAGATCTGTAATTTTCGATAAGTAAAATAATATTGTAGAAGGGACTGGAAGTTTGTAATATATTTGATCCCTGTAGTTTCCGAAGCTAATAGAAGGTTCTAGAATACAAAGTTTTAATGTGTTTCCTGAATGTTCTATAAATTGTTAGTATGCTGTAAAATATTTTGCAATGTTTTAGAAGTTTCCAGAACATTTCCAAAGTGACCGGAATGTTCAAGAAGCATGAAGAATCTTGTTATCACTGGTGTTACATTTATACATGTTTTTAAATGAAACTTTTTGAAATCATTGCCTTTTTTTACCAGTACAAAGAGACAAACCTAGAATCTCCCACTAATCTCAAATAGATGTGTTGTCAAGCAGTTCAGGAAAAATCATTAGGAAATCATGATAAATTTAGCAATAGCTTGTAGTCTAATGACAAAATGTAGTGTCCATAAAACATGGAAAGTAATGTTTGATACGAGCTCATACAATCCGAGTTCACCTACCCCTGTTTTGCTCCCGTGAAATCTACCCCTATCTTCCAGTGTGCTGACGGATTTTTTCATTTCATATTGCCTCCAGTGTAACATATTCTTTAAAATCAACTTTTTTTTATCAAATATAAAAATTTCATTATTAGTAACATTGGATTTCATCTTACAAAAAATGTAGAGCATGCTGAAATTTGATTGTAATATCCATTAATGTACTGTCCACCCCTAATGAGAATAGAGCTCTAAAGAATGTAGTAGCAGTAAGCTAGTGTGTGTGTGTGTGTGTGAGAGAGAGATAGATAGATGTCTCATATGTGTGTATGAGAGAGATAGACAAAGGGGACTGCTACTTCCCTTCTCATGCCTCATACCACAACTCTATTTTTTTTTTAACCTCTGGAACCACAGATAAGTAATACATCAGAGGATGAAGATGAATGATGTGTAGCATGTATGAAAATGCCATGCCTGACCAGGATTTGAACCCAGGATCTCCGGATGAAAGGCTGAGACGCTATCACTCGTGCCACAGAGGCCGACACAACTCTATTCTTGTGCTGGCTAAACAGCACATTTCATTGGTTTGTTTACAATAATACATATTTAGACATTTCTTTTAATCTTTCTAAAAGTTAATAATATAAGAAATAATACAACCTTACAGTTTGTAGCTGATATATAATGCAGTGATTGCAAATATACATGTGCTACTGCAAATATGACTTTTTTCATGAAGAAAGTATTGTAATTTATGTGTTTTTTTGCTTTCTCCTGTTTATTAATGCGCTACTTCACTTTAAAGAAAAACTTTCAATGATTAGAACTAGATATATCAGTCACCATGACAGTTTGAAGCCCTTTTATCACTTTTTTTGCTAGCAACAAAAACTACTTTTATTACAACCATTAGTTTTATCAGTTACAATACCCTGCCAAGTTATAAGAGAAATATGAATTTTTTTCAAATCAATATCTAATGCTCATGGTCTATCTGTATATATCATAATGTGTAATTGTTACTTGCTGGCCAGATCTACTTGAAACATGTCTCCATCTTTCTTCCTGTACTACCAAAACTTCTGTTCCTTGTCCTTTAATTCTGCTCTCTTCTGTACACATCCTTCCATTTCTTCAGCCACGTTTCCTTTAGCATCCTACCCGGCACTTTCATTTACATTCTTTAAATTAATTAAAATATTAAATCAAATGTAATACTGTAATATTATAACATAAAACTGAGCCTTTCAAAGTCATCAATCTGGTTTATTTAGTTTTCTATTCATAAATTAAAAGTTAAACCAAGTATCATTTGTGTTGTATATTAAAACCTTAGAAAATGTTTAATGAAATCCTTAACAATCATTATAAACAGTATCCAATCCACCCCATCATCACTTACCTTAATCTCTCAATCCTCTTCCTGTACAGAACTCATATGTTATGCATGTTGAGTTCTTATTTTTCAGGTTTTTTTTTTTTTTACTTTAACATTTTTTCTTAAGAATCCTGTACTTTGATAGTGTTATTATGACCACAATTTTATTGTTATTTACAGTGGCATTAAAATTTGGAGTGGGTGTAGCATTGGTTGTGGTCGCCCATGTCGTTCTAGTTAGAAAGTGGAACAGCGCTGGTTTGTACTCAATCTAACCATTACACAAAATGCTTTTGTTCTCACAGATTGTTAAAGTTTTGTTTTATTTATTAATTTGCTTGTACATAAATATCTTACTCTATTTTTTTAATTGTTCATTTGATAACCTTTTAATTTTTTTTTTTTTAATGTTTAATTGTTTTTTCATAATTAATTTCTTTTGGAAAAGTAGTTTATTTTTACGGTTGTTATTTTGTAATAATCCAATACTGCTGGATCAGCAAGCTACATACATTCCACTGTGCGTTTTTTGCAATTTTATTTTGAAGGCTGATTTTGTTCTTTATTTTCGTATGTTGTTAGTTTGTGTGTATACTAATAATTATAATTAATTGTTTTTTTTTGACAGTCGAATGATAAAATTTTTAAAAGATAGCTTCAGTCTTTGTAATTTTTTTTTTTTTTTTTACAATAACTACTGGCATTTTCATTTTTTAGTTAATTTACATTTTTTGAAAATTATAAAATTGAGAATGCAGGACAGTCTAACATTTAATATTTATTTTTATCTTTTTTTTATTTTTATTTTAAATGGTAAAATTTATAAGATTTTTATCAGTGATAAATATCAGTATACTTCTAGCATGACAATTTTAGTTTTCATTTATATTTTGTTAGAAACTAACAAGTCATGTTCCAAAGCAATCTTTTTTATAAAGAAATTAACAAATCATCGCTGTTCCATTCTAATTTATATATTTAATAATGATAAATATAATTCAGTTGTTACAAATCCAGCAGCATATGAGATTTAAGTTTCATAGTAAATTATTTGTACAATTTACTCTACCATATCTTGTTGCTAATTTTGAGATTAGTTGCTACAAATAATATTAAAGAACATTTTTTAAAAATAGTTTTAATTGTTCATATTTCATTAACCTATTTATATTCATTGCAGTTAAAAATAAAATACTGATAATCATTTCCCCTAAGAAGGTCAAAACGTTTTCTATCCTTACCAAAGATAAAAGATATGTGAGAGTGTAAGTATAGCTTTGAGCTGTTAGGATGGTATTTATAACACAGTTGTATTATGTAATATGACTGTTGGTACTGGTCAATAATTTCATGTGCCCAGCTAGACATATAATTGATAACTAACTGGTTTCTCTATGTAATCAGTCAACACCTGTTTTAGTGGCATTATTTTTAATTTTTTAATTAGTAAATTGTTTAAAATGTTTTAGCTGTATTTTTTATTTTCTTATGTATAGTAGATGAATGAAACTATTGAAAAACAAGATTAAAAATTTGGTTTTAAAAATGTTACAATTTAATATTTTTAAACAACCAATTAACTTTCTACACTCTCGGAAATAATTTTTAAGTACTTTTTGTATTAAGGAACACTCTTTTTCGTCATATCCAATATACAAAAATCTATTTCTTGGAATTTCAGCTAGCTTCAGGTCTCCCATTTTCAGCTTCTGGCTCCTTGTACCATTGAAAATTAAGCAACACTGAAGATGAAACAATGAAGCTGAAAAAGAAAAGTTCAAGTCATGAGTTGTAGGTTAGATAGTAAGGAGAATCATCAAAATGTTCCCATTACAATATCTGAATCTTTTTAATAATGCAGGGACCAGCAGTGTATGTGGCATGCATTGTCATGAATGAAAACAGTTAATGATGTTGGCATCACAAATTACCTGTTTGAAAGTTTTCTATAGTACATGATCAATATAGTTGAAGTTGCTGATTCCATAGTTAGAATTTTTTAATAACAATATCTTAAATGTATATTTACACATTGTCGCATATCATTGGTAAATTCTGAGTTTGTAATACTTATTTAAGTCTTTTCATTTAGTAAATAATACTGTAAAAAACTATCTTTAAGAATATTGTTTTGAACCAGGAAACAGTATTAAAATTGCTTCCTGGGTTTGTTTGAATTCTTTTACAATCTGTGAACATGAAGGATATTTATATATGACTGTGTATGCCTCCATGGCATGAGTGGTATCATCTCAGCATTTCATCTGGAGGTCCCAGGTTCGAATCTCGATTAGGCCTGGCATTTTCACACACGCTACAAATCATTCATCTCATCCTCTGAAGCAATATCTAACAGTGGTCCTGGAGGTAAAAAAAAATAATAATAATACACTACTGTGTAAAAATTGATCTCCCTCTTTCTTTTATGGAGTCCAGTTTTTTGCAGGCCAAATATTGTATCTGGGTAATGACAATTTTAAAATGTTTTTCACCCTGAAAAAACAAAAAAAGAAAAACTTTCTTTTAATGGTCAAAATGTTGCATACAAATTACATTTCTGATGTTTCCTGGAATCTCGTTATTTCCAGGACCTGTCATGTACAAAGTTCAATGTAACCTAGTTTTTCAGTAGCAATTATGTACATTCGCTAAACTCTCCCAAAGTTCCAAGAAAATCAATCGATTTCAAACGCCAGTCAGTTTACTCAAACTGGTAACTTGTGAAAAATAACTTATGTTAATCACAACCACTTATGTTAATCACTTTGTTATTAAAAGACATAAGCAATAAAAACATGAATGTGCATATCAAGGTTTTATATGAGTCCACATACTCTTAATCAACTTGTAGTTATGTACAATAAATTGGATGGATTGATGACTAATCACATGTGTACCGTCTTTACATCATTAACAAATTTGGCTTCATTACATAGTATAGGTTCATTATTCTATATTTAAATGTGATTTTACTAAAGTGTTAAAATTATAAAAATTTCAAAGCCCAGAAGAACTGCTGAATTATGTGTATTTCAAAGAATAAAAGAGATTTTTAAGAAGCGATTTATTTATTTATTTTTTTTTTCTTTTTAATATAAAAGTAAATTTTTATTAGTTCTTTCTGATTTCTGATATTTTCAGTTATGATAAAAACTGGATATTAAAAGTTCAGACTCGGTCTGGGAAAACTTTACAGTAAAACGCAAACTTTTAATGTGTGTGTGTGTGTGTGCACTTGCGTGTGCATGTGTGGTAAAAGAATGAATTTTATAGTAGCAAATGGGAAAGTAAAATTTTATAATTTATGATACACTTTCGATTTGTGTGATTTGACGGTAGTAGATTTGATATTTACTTTTTTATTTTATCTGAAGGTATGATTTACTTATATAACAAAA
Source organism: Zanna intricata (assembly GCA_010016005.3). Classification (NCBI taxonomy): domain Eukaryota; kingdom Metazoa; phylum Arthropoda; class Insecta; order Hemiptera; family Fulgoridae; genus Zanna; species Zanna intricata. The sequence continues at coordinate 26,656 of JAAAKQ030196121.1, forward strand.
GGTATTTTGATGTTTACAATTCTGTCTCTGTTTTGCTTTATGTCTAAACCAGCAATTTTTAGTGAGAACTCCTATGATACAAAGATTTTGCCTGAAAATAGGACAGCATTTCAGAAATAGTTTTTTCATGATAAGACTGAGGGAAAGTAAAAGGAATAGTATTTTCCTCATTTCCTATAAATGACTGAGCAAAGCTTCGAGGTGTCATTTTAACTAAATGTTTTGGCATTTCATTGTTCATGATGTTACAATCAAACACATTTTCCATTTTTTATGAAATTTTGCAATAAAGTTCTAACTATTTGGTAGTATAATGTACATGTAACAACTTTAAATAAAATTGTACATTTCCAGTCAACAGTTGATATCATCCTTAAAGAGGTGTGAAGGTGCATGCAGTGGAAGGAAAACTATGACCAAGTCCCTCTGATAACAGATTAAATAGGGGGCATTTTGTCTCTCTTACATCCATACAACATCCTCTCCACATTTCCAGTTTTTTGTAGTGATTTTTGTGTTTATTACACTCACACTTGCTCCATCTTTAAACTTAGCGTTAGTCTTTGAGACTGTTTTACTACTATACTGTATGCCTTTCTCTGTACAGTATTAAATACTTTATCTTATGTTGATTTTCAATAAACTTATTTATACTGTTTTCATTTGATACCTTATTTATAAAATTTTGAAAAATACACCCAAAACAGACTTAGATAAATAATGGAAGTGTCTCAATAATCATCAGTGTTCAGAGTCCCTAAAGTGATGTGATGTTCCGTGTCCGTAGAAACAGTGTTTACATATTATTAATATAGTAATTATATGTTTGGTACTGATGCTATTAACATTTTATGTATTACTTTTAGCTTATGTTACTGTTGATATTAATCTACCTTTTTTTTTATCATACGTACAAGTAACATTACGATGAATCAATTTCTGTTTTATTACTTTTTCTTATATAGTGTAAAAATGTTCAATCTGTATTTATGGTGTCTAAACATTCTTTATAATATGCACTTTCATCTCTTAGGTGCTCTTTAATTTTTCTTAAAGAAGCAATAATGCTTTCTGTATGTTTATGTAACTGTTTAGTCAGAATTTTAGCTTGAGCTTATGTTTGATAAAAAATATGTTTTCATTCTTGGTCAAAAAATTTTATATATATATAATGCTATTGTTAATATAATTTATTATCTATTACTTGATATTTTTATTGATACTTCTCTTCATATACTACATTTTATCAATTTCTACTTTCTTCATGCAAAGTCAAGGAAGGACTGCAATCGTGAAAAATTTCTGTTTTCAGATTTCAGCAGAAATATCCATTCTGACTAGTTGATCCAAAACATTTGGATGCATTTTAACTGCAGTAATAAGCCCTCATTTAGATCTTTTTAATGATAAATCATAAGTGGTATTTATTTTCATTAATTCTAGAGTTATAGCCAATTAGAATTTTAATTAATGAAATATTTAATCTTACAAGGGGAAGTAATTGGTTTGAATCTCACTTTTTATAATTTATATTTTTAGATTTTTTTAAATTTAAATATATTGATTTATTAATAATTATTAACCTCTATAAAAAAATTTTAACGTAAATAATTCGGTAATAAAACAAAAAAATCTGCTTGTGCAAAGTGAAACAAAATTAATATAAAATGCTAAGGAAATTTTGAGGGCCATTTTTCTTGAATATAATTGAATATTGTGTGTTAGTATTTTGGTGTTTTAGGTGTCTTATACCAATTTAAATTTTTATAGGAAAAGAACCCTACAATTATTTTCTTTCAAAATTAAAAATAATTTACTTACGAAAAACAATTTTTTTTTTAAACATTAAGCATGATCTTAGTATATTAGAATAATTTTATTTCCAAAGCTTATCTTGTTTTACATTTTATACATTCTCAAAACGATTAGCAGTACAGTATTGAAATTTTGTATTTAGGACTTTTGTAACATCTAGTTATGCACCTACCTTATTGAGTGCAATCGAATGGGCAATTGACATTTAGAATAATTGAATGTTATGTTGGTAATAACCATTTACATTTAATATTAATTGAAAATTATAATTTAGAATCATATTATTTTTAAATTAGCTTAGCAAAATCTTCTAAAAATTGTATATTTATTTTTTTTAAAAATCATTTATTTAATTATTTGACAGAAATATAAATACAATGTTATCCTACCCTTCTAAATGGCATTTGTTTGTGCTTCTGTGTGTGCCGTCCCCCTTAGCTTAGCACCGGAATCTACCAATCAGTAGTAGAAAATCCCTATTCATTAGTTGAAATGTATATTTTTGGTGGTCAAGTGTATACTGGTTATATTATTATATATCGATATACCGTTTATACATTGCAGTTTTGGGAAAATTAGTACTTTTTCCAATAGATCGTGTTGGATACCAGTGTTCTGTGGTGGTTGGGCTTCAATTAACCACATATCTCAGGAATCATTGACCTGAGACTGTACAAGACTACATTTCATTATCATCCTCATTTTCTGAAGTAATACCTTACAGTGGTTCCAGAAGCTGAATAGAAAAAGAAAGTACTTTTTAACCGAATCTAGAAATATTTATAACAGCTAGAAATATTTCATTCATACAACTCTGAAAAAATTTTTCAGCCCCAACAATTACCTCATCTGTTCCCCCCCCCCCCAACACTTAGAATTTTAAGTGTACTACATGTAAATTAATTCAAAAAACTTTGTTATTTAAATAAGTATACGCTTTGTTTTCTTATTTATCAGTTTGTTTGCTCTTTTGTCTAATGTTTCAGTATTTTTCTTTCTAAATACTTGTATTAAATTACTGTTTTGTTTCTTCCAAATTTTAATTAATTTTAAGTATA
>JAAAKQ030196144.1:0-11943 GCA_010016005.3 Zanna intricata
CTAAGTAAAAAGTGAATTAGGCCTAACAAGAAAAGTCAACACAATATAAAAAATCGTTAAATACTAAAAAAAAAAAATTTAACAAAATCAAACCAAAATTTATGAACTAGAATTAAAATAAAAAAACATTAAGACAAACCCAAGATCTTTCGGCTTACTTGAAAACCATCATTAGGAGTTAAAAACAATTACATTGAAGTCAAAAATATTAAAATATAAATTAAAAGGTAAGAACAGTTTTGACTGTCCGGTTCTAAAGAGAGAGAAATTTCGAGAAATTAATTGGAGAACTTTAAGTGGATCTTTTGTACTTAAAAGATTTACTGTCCCAATCGTAAATGACTGAAAACAGCAGCGTTATTTTTGTCTTCTTTTGACGATGACATTGTATTCTCTAAAAAGTTTCTTTTAATAGTGCTGAAACTAATTTTTTTGTTAATATCCTTTTGAGCCGAAAAGTATTATTTTAAATGTAAATCATTAATGTTTTTCAGTGCTTTCAATATAGGGGATTCGAATTACTGTATTCGTCTTCTTTACCCTCTTCTTCTCTCAGCTTTTATCGGTTTTAATTTCTTCCTTTACAGTACATTGTTAATGCTATCAATATTTTTTGATTCTTTAGTAACGATTAAGACACAATAAATAGTAAACAGTCAAAGAAAATCATAAGATAACTGATCAGTTTTAGTTTTTATTTTCATTTTTTTTAATTTTGGATACGAATTTTAAACCATCTTCATAGTATGTAGTAATGTAGAAAATATTATTGTTATATTTTTTAAATGATCTTCTTTTTTAAAACTCCGATTTTGAATCTAACAAAATATGTTCACTATAATAAATTTTTAATTCTATTTTCTTCCTCCTTAAATTGAATAAACTGTAGAATTTGCAGTGTTTCACCTTAAAACGATAAATAACTTAGTGCGTTAATTAAAAATCACAAGAAAACTTAAAAAACAAATAAATAGTAACACACACACACACACACACACATGCAGAAAGAAGAGAGAATAATTTTTTCTCTGTGTGTACAAATAAAAATAAACAACAAAATATGTTCGTATAACATAAATACACAAAGAAATTTATTTCATAAAATAATAAACATTTTTTTCTACTACTATTTTACTATTTTGACGTAATTCATTCGTTTTTTTCTACACCGGTCACTTGGTCACATCATAATGTTTAATAATTTTTAAAAAATCTGAACCAGCTAGATAATAAGAAAATTATGGCACTATGAAAAAGAAAAAAATATATATATATATTCGGTATAAAGAGAGAAAATCATAAAATAATCAAAAGAAAGGGGCAAGACAAGTATGTTTCCTTTACTGTTTAATTTGTATGTATAAGAAGAAATAAAACAAATTAAAAGGAAATTTCTGCAACAGTTCGAAGACAAAAAAATAACTAAATTTATAATTTGCTAATATTATTTCTATTTTAGTTGAAACAAAAGTAATTACATGATGTAAGAATTGTGTGGATTTATACCGGGAGAATAATTCAATTTGAAAATAAGAGTAAAGTAAAGGAAATGAATTTTAATTAACGGTATTTGAAAATTATGCTATATTTACGCTTATTGTATAAATTATTAATATTAAGCAATATTAGTTCAAAATCTCATAAAAAAATATGATTCAAAAATATTAGGATTTTTATTCATTACTATCTTTCTCAGATATCATAACGGTGACAAAAAAATTTAATTTTACTATAAAATTTTTATATTTAAATAGGACGAACTATTCTTGAGAAACCTGTTTTAAATTGTTATAAAGTATTAATTGTACGTATCTTGCAAAGTAGTAATAATTTTTTATTTCGTCTTCAGCTCGTTTTTTTCTATGGGTATTTAAGATACAAAGTGATTTTTAATTAACTATTTTTTAAATCAATTTACAAAACCAAAATATTTTTAATATGCTACTTCAATTTTTAATATGCTACTTCAAAAAAAAAAAATATTTGAACGTAGAACACACTACTAGTAAACTGGCGGGATAAAATTTAATTTGCTTTCTGTCAAATAAAATAATATTATTTCGACAGAAGAAGAAACTGAAGTAATCTGACATATTAATAGTATCATTTTTTGTAGGATTTTTGTAAATTAGTTTTTTATGCATTAATTTATATTTATTTTCTTACATATTAACCGGGAATCCATGATTATAGAGTGAATAATAACACTTAAGATTTAAGAATTTTATTCGTGGTAATTGACTATAAAAATAAACTTGATGGGATGAAGTAAGGTACAGAGTTTTTAGTAAAGTTCTTATCAACGGAGCACAGGGACGGGTGTCGATGCGTAGGGATGCAAATTGGCAATGTCTAATGATAGGGGCGAAGGAAGCGTCTTGAGTCGGAACCTTTATGTCTTCATCTTGCACTATGCGCTTGTACAAATTGAACCCTCATATTACCGATCTACTTTACATAACTTTATCTAAAGACGTACATTTTAGAAATTTAAAAAATTAGTAAATTTAAATACTCAACTTATTTTTTTAAAAAAAAAAAATAATAATAATGCTAATAAGAAATGGGTTTGGTACAGAAAAACTTTTTAATCATTGCTTTATGTATGTAACCTTAGTTATTTTCTCTACCTATAATACACTGTGGCATTAATCAACTAGAAATATAGTTTTTTCTTCGAATATTATTGAAAAAGAAGTTTTTTTATCTATTCTTATACAGATGCTATTAAAGAGAAAATGTTATACTTATTTCAAACCTCTTTTTTCAGAATTGCTTTTAAGTAACAGCTAAGATTTTTATACCGAAAGCTGATTTACATAAAATTATTCTGTGTTTATATTTATGTGAATACGGGCGCGCATGCGTAGAAGATTTAATTAGTTAATTGAGAAACCAGTTTCACTATGATTCGACTAATGAAAAATAACGGCAAATCTTTCTTAAACTTTTTTCTCCTTCTGTAGTCTTATTCTCAACAAACGATTGTCTTGTGTTCTGATATAGAGATTATGATTTACCGTAATTTTAAATTAAGTAAATTTTCTTTCTAACGTTACATATTAGTATTCATTTTATTTACAGTAAAATTCTCTAATTCAGGCAAAATTCGTGTAACCGCAATAATAACGGACTATGATTTAAAATTAAAAATGAAAATGAACTAGTCTTTTATCTTCTAACTTCTAAATTTGCTAATAAGGTAACTTAAGAAGATAACCATCTTTGGTATTTTTACTTCCTTGTACAAAGTAAAGGAAATATTGTGATCGCGAAAAATTTCGGTTTTCAGATTTCAACGGAAATATCCGTTTCGATCATCCCTGAATCTACTTTGACTAGTTTCGGTGTGACGTCTGTACGTACGTACGTACATATGTCGAATAACTAAAAAACGATTAGCTTAAAAAAACAGGTTAAAAAAATTTAATCAGTGATCAGTGTATTTAAACACTTTAATAAAGATTGTTGAGGTGCAATTTTGGATACCTCATGTACTTTTTATTTTAGAAGCATAAGATTTTTTCTAATGATGCAAGGCAAGTAGAGACGTAATCAGATGAAAGACCGATTGATAAACGGCCTTTCGGTAATCAGGAGATGTACAAATTAAAAGACTCCCTCTCATTTTCTAACTTCAAAAAGATATTATATAATGATAAATATAATAATATAATATAATTATAATATAGTATATATATTATAGTATAGTATATTATAATATTATACAATATCATTTTAGTTAAAGTCCAAATAACATTTATCGTTATTATAATGTGGAAAATCTTTAATATTTATTTTTTACTACAATGTGTTCCCACAAGCATTTACAGAAAACGTGATTTTCAACGACATTCTTCCAAATTGTTGCTATTTATATATCACTGCGAGATACAAATCTAGAATAAATGTTGTCCATTCATCGATATTTCAGCTACTTCAGGTCCAGCACGCAATCGCCTTCTCCGCATTCCGTAGAATTTTATAAGTACAATGGATTTTCAGACTAGTGTACACTGTATTTTAACAGCAATGATTCCAATGAATGTAGACTGATGATATTTTAACAACTATGGTAGACCCATAAAAAAAATAGTTGCTCGAATCCCAAATGTGTCTGATCAAAATGTGAAACTCCTATCTTCACGAGTGATGGTGTGGTTTTTCTGTTTTTTCTTCTTCAAAAAAAAATTATTTTTATTAAGGTAATGTAAGAGGTTATTGAAAAAATATTTTCATTACTTTTAACCTTTTTTTGAGATTTAGCTTGAATCGTAATCTGTACACGCCTGATTATTTTTTTTTTTTAGAAATTAATAAAAACAGTGCACGATACAGAGATAAAAAAATAGACATTTAAAGATACACTCATCAATCACCCATATGCAGAAATGTTTAATTTGTTGTGGCTTAAACACGAAATACTTGTAAAGAATCGTACGGAATGTTTTTTTTTTTTTTTACCAACAAAGAGAAATTTATTTATTATTAATCATACAGTAACCCTCGTAAAGTAAAATATCAAAATGTAATAATTGCATTCTACTAGTTTTATATAAATAAACAAATTTTCCACAGCGTCAAAATCGTCTGTGACATGTTTATGGAATTCAGACATTTCGAATACGTTTCGATACATTTTGTTTTTGGTCGGATAAGTGATTAAAAAAGGTATCGATTCGATATATGAAGAGGCTAGAAGTTTAAAATTTTTCCAATTTTCTCCAAAGGTTTTTCCAGTTTACCTTCGTTTACATACATTTAATCTTCCTCTTTAGAATGGTGAAAATTACATCATAACCCACCCTACGGTTCTCGAGTGTTTTTTCAACAGATTGGAAGAGATTCTGAATTTTATAATTCTTGTGAAGACGACAAAGAAAGTTTGTATACAATTTTGCCTATAGATTAGGCACAGGTCGTTATATGAAGGATTGAGTGATGCAGAATAGTGGCGCACATTTACTTGAAAATGAGGTTCTTATTATTAATTTTTTTCCTAAACTAAATTATCAACCTTTTTTCCTAAAACTTTTTAATGATTTTCTTTAATAATATTACTATATTTTATTGTTATTACTATATATCTAAGTATAATTTAAGTTTTATTAAATTCCATTGCAACATTCTGAAATATGCATTTAGGATGCTTTCTTCTACGTGATATATATATATATATTTTTTTTTTTTTGTCTTTATTTGAGTGGTTTAATGCAGCTCTCCAAGATTCCCTATATAATGCCAGTCGTTTCAATTCGGTATACCTCCTATATTCTATATCCTTAACAATTTGTTTTTTCCTCTTCCCTCGAATCTCGCTAATTCTTATTACATCTACATTTAACCTATCCATTTCCCTCTTTAAATTTTTTAACTACCAACCTTCTTTAGACTTCTAACATTTCACGCTCTGGCTCAAAAAATGATATTTTTAATTTTCTGCTGACCTCTTCCTTAGTAGTCCCCACCCGGAGATTCGAACGGGGAACTAGCTTACCCCGGAATTTTTTACCAAAGAAGGCGCCTCCATCTTTTTTTTTGAAAATGTAAAGAGCCACACTTTCTCGGAAAAAATACAGCTGTAGTTTTCCATTGCTTTCAGCTGCGCAGTATTCAAAAGATTGAGTGATGATGCTATGGCCGTTTATATTCTCTTGACCTACGCCCTTAACAACTACTGAAAGAGCTGCTGCCCTCTTTCAGGAATCATTCCTTAGTCTGACTCTTAACAGGTACCTCTCCGACATGGTTGCAATTTCGGTCCAGTTACTATGTATGACTGAGCACGCAAGCCCCCTCATCATCGGCAAGGTCTCTTGATTTGTAAAGGGATATATATATATATATATATATATTATGTATTTTTTTTCTAAGTAGAATTTAATGGCGAAGACATACTGTATGGGGTGCTATATTGTTAAATAGATTAAAATCAATGATGAATTTTTCTTGAATTTTTTTAGCGTACATTAATAATAATAACATCATCAAATATAAATTGGAACCTTATTAATTTTCATAAAATCATCTCCCTTAAAATTGTGATTTAGAAAATTTTTTTAAGTGTTTCAAATTATTGTCTAAAAAATAAAGCAATTTTTGATTTTAAATTAACTCTTAATAAGTGTTGAGTCTATTAAATCTTATTAGAAGAATATGTTAATTAAAAGCATACTGAAAAAAGTGAGGTTCTATAAACTTTTCTAAATACACATCTATCAGGTTAGAGACAGTTTTCAACCCTCATCACAGCAGAAGAAGTTAAATTTCTATTTAAAAAAAAAATCAACTGTTGTTTTAATTGCCTAAAATATTTTCATTTAGGATGTTTCAATTATTTTTTGCAATATATTAAGACAATGAACCTTAGCAGAAAACTGATTTTGTGCTTATATTTACAACTTGTTTCTTTTATTTGTTTCTTTTTATTTACGTATATTTTAATACGTAAAAAAATCAGATCCAAAGAAACACATTTTGTTATTACTTACATTTATACTTTTATTGCATATAGGTTATATATATATATATATATATATATAGCTTTATGTTACAGGATTTTTTAGTAATAAATTTTATGGAAAAATTAAATTAAACGTAAAATAATGATGTTTTATTCGATAAAACTTAACGGAACAGTCCATAAACTGCACACTCCTTATTTCCCACGCAGAAGTCCATAAATAAAAGTAAGAAATGAGGGCGAGGGAGCTGGCTTCCGTCCAACATGGATATATATTGCGTTATTAAATTCAACTGGGCGACCTGGCCACTCCTGATATAATTTAAAGAGAGGTTAGTTGCCGGACACTTCATAAACTTTCCGCGATATGGTGTCCCTCTCTGCCTGTTTTCAAGTTAAAAAGTGTAAATAAAAAAAATTTTCAAAGCATTATACTGATAATAGAGATAGGTCACGATGTCCTGCGGGTATGATGTAGATAACACAAAGCCAGCCGCCTTGCTGTTCATCGCCAACTCCCGTCAACAAGAAAAAGAATGGATAAGTTCTTTTTTCTTGTTCAAATATAAAATTCAGATTTCTTTTAAATTACAAATTCTAAAAAAAAATCAGTGATTATTTTTTGTTCTGAAATACTTTTCCTCTCAAAACGAATAATCATTTTTAAATAATAGATTAAATGGAACTAACTTCAGGAAAAAAAACACTAAAAAATAAAATCTTATACTTTTCCAATTCTTTAACATTTATTCATTAAAAAATTATCAACAATTTAAAAATAAAAAACTGTAATAAACGATTATTGAAATGAATAAGAAAACAACATTGCACTCCGATTACAATAAATTTTATTTAAAATATCAAATATTAAATAAGCCATTTCGATTTCTGAACAACCATCATCATTGGATACTAAAAAGTATACGTTAAAGATTAATGAAAATAAAACAAGGAATAATTATAAAAAATATAATACAACATAAATATAATTATATAATAATAAAATAAAATTATAATATTAATTGACAACTAAATAGTACCTAAGAAATAGAATAAAACAAATTTTTTTTGTGGGTTTATAGACCCAGAAAAAAAATTAATGGTAAAATATTGCCTAGAACTTTTGAGTTTGGCAATACTTCAGTTTTCTTAACAGTTTTGCATTAGGCATTTTTGTATTTAGATATTTTGGATTCATTAAACAACAATTTATGTTTCTGAATTAACGACAATAATTTTTTAATTTATAATTTTTTTTAAATTTATTTTTAATTATTATTCTTAAAACCCTACTAAAAATACTTATTTTTTAAAACATACAGATAAAACTCAGTATTATTTATTTGTCAATATTTATTATTATTTCTTTGCTATTTTATTTCTTTACATATCTATATAAAATTTTGTTTTATGATTTATATTTTATTATATATATATATATATATATGATATTGTTTAAGCGCGAAGTGAAATAAATCTTAAGATTTACCGTTTTATGATGATGATAAATTTCCAAAGATCCTATTAAAATATTTCGATTTAGGACTTTTACCAATACTTAACGGTAAATATCAAGATTTACCTTGTGTTACGATAAAATCTACACTCGAAAGTTATCGTTAACTTAGAAACCTGTTCAGACATGTTCCAACACGTCAAAATAAATACAATTTTTCAATCCCTCTGAGGCCGGAGAGCAACCACTTTAATAACGGAATCGTAAATGAAATTGAGCCGAAAAAAAATCCTAAATAAACTCATGGAAACTGTCAACGTAAAAATAAATTTTATTCGTAAAAAAAAAAATTATCAGTATAGATTTATTTTTAGATAAAATCTTTACTTGATAAATAAAAAGGTAAAGATAAGGAAGATTTAATAATAAAAATAGAGATCACAGATCTCAAGTAAACGATGCTTTTATTGTAAATTAAATGCCTTTTTAACCTTTGTAGGTTTGGAGGTAGTTCACGGCATTCCTGAAAAATGTTCAGACTGAATAAGTTAAAAACCTCAAAATTAACTACATACTTCCTCATTGAGATTAAGCTAATAATCTTGTTTTTTATTATTTGAAATAAAGAAATAAGTCTCGGCCCTCAAAATTACAAAAAAAAAAAAAATATATATATATATATATAACTATGCCCTTTAACATAAAAATATTGATAGGAAATTGTTTATATAACATAACTAAATTTATTTTAGAAGTCAAATATAATAATAATTAAGGTTATTAGTTAAAAATAATTGAAGTATATTCTGCTCATTTCTGCCTATATTACGGTGAATTTATAATCGCAACCTTTGGTAGATTTTTTAATCATTCATTCTATATACATTTTTTAACTAACTACCTTAGTTCTTCTCAGTTCTTTTATTTATTTATAAATAATTAAAGAAAGAATTTGCTTTGTAGAATCGATTTTCTTCATTTTACAGACGTATGTTTACCGAAGGAATCTCATTTCTTACGCCTGAATTTTTATTTAATTTTTTTTTTTTATAAAGATAACCCACAGAATATCTAATAATAATAAAATTCAGTGTTCAACATAAAAGAGGGCCGATCACCTTGCTTAGTCTATAAATAATAGTTTCCTAGCAAACACTTACATAATAATTTACAGGTGTTGAAAATTATGCTCATCCACTTCTTTGCCCTTGTCACTACGTTTTGACCATGTTCCTAGCTACTCTTGTTAGTTATATCCTATTTAATTCCTTTTATTTCCTTTATTTGGTGGTCACAATCATTTAGAAATGATTCTTCCAATGAAAAACTCCTGTAGCATCTCCATAGTAGGGCAAACTGTATGACAAGTGGCGCTATCTTGTTGCAACCAGCACTCACACTTCTCAGTAATATTAAGAATTGTTGAATAATTTCTTGGTAGACGTCAGCATCCACAGTTTTTCTCAAAAAACAAGGTTTCTATTATTCGTCGCCTTGAAACCATACATCATACGCCTATTTTTTTGTGAATGTAGGAGAGATTCAAAGAAAATTTGCGGATTTTCAGTACCTCAGATCCTTTAATTCTAACTGATAACTTACCTACCCAGGTGAAACCACGCTTATCTGAGAAAAACACTTGAAAATGCCAGTGCATACTTGAAAATTATCTAAAATGCCAGTGTTGCCACTAATAAAGTTCTTGAACGTTGACAGTAGTGAACTCGTTTAGCATAATCAGCATTGGTTAACTCATGGAAAACTTGCATTCGATACAGATAATACTTAATCATCTTCTTTATTGTAGTGTGGGCTGAACCTATTGAAATGTTCTTCTCTCTGCTTAATTTCAGCAAAAATTTATGAGATCTTGTAAATGTCGCTTAAATCTCCTGAACGATCTGCTTGTTAAAACTGACCTGTGTCGGACACGTTTCTGGTCTAAGACCAAACCTATTCGCTAAAGTTTTTAACTAACGTCTGAGTATCACTTTTCATTGGTACTTCCTTTTCAAATTTTTCCCTGAACTTTTACCAACGCACAACATGAGAATTCTCTGTAAATAACTTTCCAACACGAATACATGTTCTTCAACAGTAAACCGTATTTTAGCAAATAACAACACACGATTAAACAGTCTTGTTCAAAAGCCAATGTTCAACATAGATTGGCAATACTAGAATGTCCAGGTAACAAACAGCCCTCCTCAACCCAGTTCCAGCATCTTCCAAATTATTTTATCTATCTCATACCAATATAGACATTTTAACAAAAATATGCGTGTTAAAATTAAAAGAGAGGCCACTCTTTTAAGTTGAAATATTAATATGAAAGAATGTAATACAATATGTAAGACTGTTGAATATTTTCATTGAAATATATTCATCTGTTTTTAGTTTTTAAATTTTTTTTTGCATAAAGAAAGAAAAATTTTTTTAGTGCAAAAAGAAGAATATAATTCCACTTTCTTATCTTTTTACATAAATCAGCACAATTTTACGTATATATTTTTGCTTAAAATTGTGTGTAATGCTAGTCCGATCTGAATGATTCTTTTAATTTTTTTTTTTTTTTTACCTCCGGAACCACCATCAGGTTATATCATCAGAAGATGAGATGAATAAATTGTAGCGTGTGTGAAAAATCCCATGCCTGACCGGGACTCGAACCCGGAACCTCCGGATAAAAGGCCGAGGCACTACCACTCTGCCACGGAGGCCGGCTTCTAATATTTAACATTAATAAAGGTTTAGGCATAAATTTAATTAATATTCCTTTTACACCTAATCTATTTTATTTGTCGAGAAATAAATTTTTGGCGTTTTCTTTCTCAGAATGGACTTAAATAAAAAAAATTTAGATGGAAAACTCAAAGCCTATAATTTTTGTAAGAAATCATTTTGTTATTAAACGGGGAGCTTTGAATAACTTCCAATCGAAACGTTTTGTGTGATTTTATAGCAGAAGATGCATAAAGCACAAGATCTTAACGGACAAAATTTAAAAAAAATACTATCTGAAAAAATACATATAGGAAAATTTAAAAAAATTTTCAAATGGCTGTACCGGTATAAGGGATAAAGCTACTTATTATCGTATAAATTGAAATGTTTTATAAATAGTAAGTAATACTACTATTTAATAGTAGATTAATACATTTTAATAGATGTTTACTAAACATCTGGATAAAAGTTTAATTTAAAATGCTCTAAGACCACCGAGGATGATCGATCGGTCAGTAAGAATGCCAGATGTAGTATATATTCATAGAAATGAGGGCAATGGAGCAACAGTACTGACACTGACTGAGTCTCCCCCAAACTAATTTACTCAATTTGTTCTAGTATGAAACGGGGTATAGCGATGAGGCAACTGAAGTTACGTAATGCAACCCCTCACTTTATCAACGACCCTTGCCCGTATATCAATCCTCCCCCGCTATGCTATCTTTATGGCTTTTACAACGTGTAAACTGGAATAATAATTGATATTTCCTGGCAACGGTATGCATAAAGAACACCGATATGAACTAGCTGGACACAGTAGCCACTACAAATCACAGCAATGAAAGTGCTGTATATCCCACACCCCTTTTATAAGCCAAGAATCTTCTATATCTCTTGCCGGTTCGTATATAATACAATTATTTAAAGCGTTAATCTGTTTATTCATATTTCCTACTACAATTCTTTTAAACGAGGGTGCTTCGTTAAAATTATTTTTTTGTTTCTTGCATTAAAAAATATATAAAACAACTCCTAATGTCAGATAAAACTAACCTCTTTTTTATTATTATATTTTATTGAATTTTTTTGTAAATTTTCAGATAATGACTACAGTCAGTTTTCATCCATGTTGGAATGATTCTGTGAAAAATTTACTTATTTTCTAAACTGATTACATAATTTCATTAAATGATAATTAAGTTGTTTATTATTAACCTTATGTGTTAACACATTTTGTGTTAAGTTTGATTTTTCGGTTTTATTATTTGTTTATTTTTTATGGTTATTGCCTGTCCCT
>JAAAKQ030196155.1:0-11943 GCA_010016005.3 Zanna intricata
AAATGTTATGTACTTTTAAAAATGTATATATGTATGTAATTTAATAGACATTATCACACATGTGTATATGTAATAGACTTGGTGAAACATCTGATTATTTTAATACTAACTGAAAATTATAATTTAGAATCATATTATTTTTGGACTTTTTAGTTTAATTTTATTTAATTATTCTGTAATTTCTGTTTTAATTTTATCTACTTTAAAGTTATTACAGATTGACTGAAAAATAGACCCACACAAAAGCAACATACACACTGTGGCATACATGATTGATCTTTAATAAATTGCCAAAAATTCTTATCTTTTAGTTCATTATCTCTCTGATATTGTCAGTCAATATTTTCTCTAAGTTGGAGTTGATCATCATTTCGTTTATATGTTTTTTGTTGTCAATCTTTTAATCGCTTTTTGGTTTGATATAATACTTTTGATCTTAATTTGTGTATGTGTTCTCTAGTTTTCAAATTTTCTCTCTTTATATTAATTATTCTCCCAATCTTTTTATTCTTTCCTTGATCTTAACGATTTCTTCCTGTTTATATTTATCATCTTCTCTTAATCTCTTTATTCTTTCTTCAGTTTTAATATTTTCTTTCTCTTTATATTCATCTTCTTGTTGTTTTTTGAGATATATTTCTTCAGTTGTCTTTCTTTTTCCTGTATGATTGTTTCTTTTTCATTTTTGATTATTTACCAAATATACAATAAGAAAAACTGAATAAGAAAAACTTTTCCAATAAGAAAAACTGAATATTTTACACTATAAGGTCGAAATAAACATTTGCAACCAGTATACAGGAGTTCACTAAATAGAATAGTTTAATTATTATTATCTTTTATTTATACAATACACCAGAAATCTGAAAATGTTGTTAATCAGCAACTCACAAAGATACAAATAATACTGATCTAGTAATACGAGTAATAAAGGAACTTTTACTCTACCCTAATATTTCAAGTAAGATTGTTGAATTAACAATTATATAAATATTTGATGTTAATAAAATGTAATATTTCAGCAACTGTGTAACTGTCCACTTTATTAAAGAATTAGAGGATTGTATTTCACTTTGAAATGAAATAAGTTTAAATTAAATGCAGCAAAAAATGAGTATATGTAATTTAATAGACATAAAAGAAGTCATGTGATGTCTACATCAGATTTTTTTAAAGTGCTTTGTTAGTTATAGCTGTGCTTATTTCTTTTTAACTTTTTCACACACACGGTACTCAAACACATTTACACTTTTAAAATATATTACCTATTAAAATATTATGTATCTCATTCAGATTAATCAATACGCTTACAGTACAGTATTCTCACAACGTAACGCTTGGGCTGCTAAAGTAGCAACTTTTTGTAGACTTATAAAGTATATCAGGCATGTAAAGTACTTTTAAATGGCTTATTTTTTAAACCTAGTAACAGCATGAATTATTGTATTATTTGTGATTTTAATAGATGTAATAATAAATAAGCAGAAAACTTACATGTCTAGTAGTAACTATACCAGTTGACTCATTTATATTAAACTTCAGTCTTTCACCAGGAGCAGAAACAAATGTATATGTCACAGTACCTCCGCTATCTGGTGGATCTCTATCAACCACTGTAACCTGTTTAGAGAAAATACCCAAAAAATAAAAATTACAATCATACTTTAAGATTTTTATAGTAGATTATTATATCATAATACCTATTTTAATTAAACATGGCAGAGCAAAAATGTTTGTACAACATTTTTTTGGAGTAGATTACTGTTGGGGTGTAAAACCAAAAAAGTTGCGTCTAATTTTTCCTTTGTAAACTGTAAAAATTCAAAGTAATTTATATACAAATACATGTATATCAACTAAGTAAACTGATAATAAATATAGTATGTAACTGATAATAAATGTTAAACTTAAGAGTTAACTTATATTAAACTTTAATCATTGATAATTTAGCTTTATGTCAGAGTCAACAATCAAGAATAATTCAAATAATAATAATTCAAAAGAATAAGTTATAATTAAAAAAATTATAATTTCAAAATATACATAACTATAAGCATGATCATCAAAATTATTTAAAACCATCTAATTTCACTGAAAATTTTCAGCTCTCAGAACTGTGATTCTTTCAATACATCATCTATCATATGTCAACGATTATAACATTTCAAAATATCTAGTGTATATCAATTGTAAGAATAAACTCACCAATTCACTCTTTGACAAAATAAATAACAATATAAATAAAAATATAGATAAAAAAATGTGATATATTAAACAAAGGAAAAGTAATTTATAAATTTCCAAAATAAAATGTATCCTTCAATATCCCTTGTCTCAAAACAATCACAATCTGTACACAGTCACCATGGAATAAATTGAAAAAAGGTAAATTTCAAATAAAGGTTAATAAGCAAATAAACTTTTTGCTCCCTTAGATAACCACTTCACAAGAACAAATTAGCAATACTTATATTATTAACAACAAACATATTCTACAAGTAAACAAAAAAATGGCTGCATCTTAAAATGCTTCAACATTATTCAGTATACAAACATGTTATGAAATGATATGAAAAAATAAACATAATTAAAATCTAACATGTATTTTTACTGCAACTTAATTATATAGTTTTCTAAATTGAAAATTTGCTAGTAATGACATTGGCACCAATCTCATTAATTTTCAGAATAAAATTGGTCAAATTCTGAAGAATGAATTATAGCTAACTGGAAGAAATAATTCAAATTGTTTAAGATAATTGACTGGAAACCTTCAATTAATTTCAGAAAACTGAGTAAAATTAGCTGTAGTTATAAATTCATCAGTGAAGTATTACACATTTTAATTAACTTTGAAAATACTTAACAAAAAATATAAAATCAAGTATTATTGGAAGCAATTCTGGGAAATGAAATCAATTTTGAATTTTTAACAAACTTCATTAGCCCTCTGTTCACAAAGTGAATCACGTACATCTGCTACATAGTAATAATTATAAAAAATATTCATTTAATGTTATTACCTTACTTCAGATTTCCAAAAATAATTAATTGAAAATATAAAATAAGTAGTACTGATTACAATTTTGAACACTGATTTCATTAATAAAGAAATTTCAAAGCAAAATTCAAGTGATTTTTTTAAATGCCTTCTTTGTGGTTGACAACATGAAGAGCATATAGAGCATGTAGAACATGTAAAACGCGTAGAGAAAAAAATATAACCTTCATGGTAAATTAAGTTTAAAATAACTTTGAGAATACTTTGTATTTTAGCATAAAGAAAATATCTTAATTACCAAGGTGAATATATAAAAAAAAACTTTGATTTGATAAATTATTACATACCTGAAAAACAAATGTTCCACCAGGTTCCTCCTCTTTTACAGATGGTTGATACCTTGAACAATTAGTGAACACTGGTTTGTGATTATCTTGTACTGTCAACCTGGCTCCACTTGCACTATCCAATGATAACTGAAACAAGTGAGTAATAGATTGATATCACTTTCATAGAAAAGAAATTTCATGAAACAAACATAAAGCTTACATAAAAAAGAACTCCTAAAAAGTGTCTTACAGGAGAACGAATGATTAAATCATTTTTAACTATCAACACACACAATGACAACTTGTAACTAAAATTAATGTGGGTGCTGCTCCAGAAAATTTTTTTCAAGGCCAAAGTTAAAGTTTTCTGTTAAATAACAGAACAAAAAAATTTAATCAAATAAAACAGCTGGAAGCAGGATAATAATCTAAATCTACACTTTATCACATTCAAGAATATGGTACACAATTGTTAAGCACATTGTGATAAAAATTATATTCGGTTTAACCAAATAAATAATAAAACACTACAGTCAAATGATGATTAATTTAAATTTCTATATACACAGAAACAAATATGTAATTAGTTTTTACTAATTATATTCTCTTTTGCCCTTCCCATGTATTTTTGGACAGATTTGGCAATCAAACAGTTCTTGCTTTCCGCCATATTTTGATCACTACTGAAAAAAGAGTTAAACCACTTCCATATTCCTTTCACAAACTAAACTAGAGAAGGAAAGAACAAGGAATGATTCATATACATGAGAAGTAAAATAAACTACCTTCCACCAGATGCCAGAGTCAGCACTGTGGGAGTGACAGTGCTATCTCTGTGTCTCTCTCCTTCTCTCTCTTCCTCAAAGCCTTGTGTGCAGCTTCCTATGTGAGTATGAGCATAGCAGTCAAACACCACACTCCTGGAACTGTGAAGCGCACAGTTCCATACAAAGATTTTTGTGTCTTTTTCATAAACTGGGAGATAGCTACTGGCATTAAGCTTAAGGATTATATATAGTACAAGTTTAAAGAAAGAATTAAAGAAAAAAGGGCTCGTTATATTAAATGTTATTGACAATATCAAATGAAAGTAGGGGATGCTGCATTTCCACAGTGCCTATACACAAGCCGCCATTCAACACACATTAATACCAATACTAGCACCATCACCTGATAGTGCCAAGTATTGGATAAATTTGAAGAAGTTAGACTGAATATTAAGACTAAACACTGTTTATTATAAGGAATAGAGAGGAGTTCTTTAAAAGATAATATTTTTCAGTTAAAACTGCCAGAATTTCTTGAAGAATTTCTGAATAAACATATCATGCGCTAATTTCTCTATAAACTTTGGTCCCATATTTGGTGATATTAGATTACATTCAAATTATGTAATTCAATAGACCACTAGTTTTAGTTCTTGCATCAACCAATTGATGAGGACTGAGATTCTACATAAATGAAGTGATAAAATGATATCTTTAGTTAGTGACATAATAATATTGATTGATGAGTAAATACTCTACTGATGCATTAAAAATAAGTTAATAAATTTTGACAAAAAAAATTTTTTATTATTACTGTCCAATCTTAATTTATTATTCTTGCACAAGGATAATAAATACAACATTATTAACATTAAAATTTATAACAATAAATCTTTTTTCTTAGAGTATATATCTGTATATCATTCTAATAGAGTATAGAGTATTTATCATTCTTAGAGTAATATCAAAAGATTCAAGGAATTCTATAGAAATGCATGGATGCAAACCATGCATTTCTGTAGAATGCATGTAAATGCATGATGTAATGATGGTCAAAGTCTACAAAAAAAAAATTAAAAACTATAAATAAATGTTTTATTGTTTTATCTTGCCATACTTTAAGACTTAATAATCAAAAAATAAAATAATTGAAAACTGCAGTCAAACATTTACAAGAACAGTAAAAAAAAAAATGATAAAAAACAAAAAGGGATTTGATAACATCTTTGTGAGAAATAAAAAAAAAATCAGTAACATATTAAAAACAAATATATATAGAAAAATTAGAAGTTTAATAAAAAATAGCAAAGAAACCTAGTACAGATTTATGTGACAATTATCTTTCACTTGACATGCAGTGTATTGTTAAAAATAAACTAGGATCATTTTCATATCATTAGAATGTGAAGCGGAATGTACATAAAATGAAGACCGGTTTGGTTAAAAAAAAAAAACAGTTACAAGAATGACCATTTTGGCTTTCAGATTAATTGAAGAAGGAAAGATTAATAAAAATAAAGGTACCTAGCTAACCATGAGAACTGCAAGTCTGAAGAAGGCATAAACACATTTAAGTAAAATCAAAGAAAATTTTACCATTTTTTTTACTTCCTTATATAAAAGAAAGGAAGTATTGAGATTGCAAAAGATTTTGGTTTTCAGATTTCAACAGAAATATCTATTTTGACTATTCCTGAATCCATTTTGAGTAGTTTCGGCATGACATCTGTACGTACATACGTATGTATGTATCTCACATTACACAGAAACGATTAGCATAGAATGTTGAAATTTTGGATTTAGGACTTTTGTAACATCTAGGTGTGCTTCACCCATTTTGATTGCAATCAACAAAAGTGTCCAAAAAGCCCAAATTCCAAAAAAATTTGAATTTTGGATTTTTTCTTAACTGCAATTATAAGCCCTCATTAAGAGCTTTTCAACGATTTATCATAATTGGTACCTATTTTCACTGGTTCCAGAATTACAGCCAAATAAAATTTTAATTAATGGAATATTTGAATCTTACATGGGGAAGGCACATCGATTCAAATCAGACTTCATCTCCTTTTTTAACTATTTTTTTTTTAAATTTTAATATATTTATTTGTTAATAATTATTAAACTAATCTCTGTTAAAAACTAATCTATGTATGTTCTTCTCACTGTACTGGTGAGGAAGTTTATTCATTGCAGTATATGGAATAAAGCAATTCATTTTCGTAATAATTGTAGCCTGTCCCTTCTCATAGTTTAACTATAAAAGATACACGAGTAAATATTGAGTATTTGATTTTATTCAGGTTTTTCTTATTCCGACATAAATTATACAATTAAACAGAAAATTGGAGGTAGACAAGACCTTTTGTTTTCCTGACATAAGACACATGTCTGTAAGTTGAAGTTCTGATTACCTATTGCTGCTGCAACACTCTGTGATCCATCTAGACCAGTGATTCTCAACCTTTTTTAGTTTGTGGCACACTTTGATACATCACAATTTTCCGTGCCACACCGAACGTTTTGACAACAGCGCGTATGATGGATTGGCAACACTGGGAGCCGCCGATTTCGACGAAATGCGGGGTCGAACCTCGCCGATTTCGGCGGGTTCGACCCCACATTGAACTTTTGTGTTAGAAACGATAAGCTCAAATTTCATATTGAATGTGTTACAGTTTGTGTAAAAAATATATTTAAAAAAAATTTTTCAAAAATAATCACAGTGTCACTCAGACGTTTTGCGGCATACCCGTTAAGAACCACTGATCTAGACACAAGACTGGAAAAAATATTGCAGCAGCAATGGGGATTCTCGATTCTGTGCTGAGATACTGGGGATTTATTCCTGGCTTTTGTGATCAACTTTACTACTGCTATGTGGCTTGTCACTATTGTGGGTCACGTGCCATTTTCTGTTTGGAATGCAGAGGGGTAGATTACGAGTATAGAGAGGGTGGATTTTGAGTGTTTTAAATGAACATCGGTACAATTTCTTGAATCCCAAGATGTAGGTCACACCCAAAAATTGTGAGGATACGGAGATCTGACAAACTATGGAATAAAAGGCAGCTTGGTAGCTGTGAGACAGCATCTGGAAGACAATTTCATTGAATTCAAGAAGGGGGCGTTTATTAAGGAAGAGAACCTGTTTGTTGTTAATTTTTGCTGTAATATTTCAATTATTGGTCATGGGTATTGTAGATAAGTGTGTTTTTGTTTAATACCATACTGGATTATTGAACAAATGATTCTGTAGGTTCAAATCTTGCTGAGATTGTAGAAATAAAATAACAGACGGAAATAAAGTAAAATTAACAAAAAAATGGGTAACTTACTGTTAGTAGAACATTAACACTAAATATTTTTTTTTTTTTAACAAAAATGAAAATTAAATGTGGTTAAAGCAATCAATTATAAAACGAAAAACTCACATCTCAGTTAAATGCATTTAATTAAGATAAGAAAATAAAAAACAACAGATAATGATTACTTTTGTAAATTAGGAAGTAAAATTAAACATGTTGGATTCTGTAAACTATTATGGACAGCAAAAAGAGATCGATTGTAGAAAAAAATGTTTTCATTAAGAGAATAAAATATTTTCTGCTTCCAAATGCTAGTTTTGGGATTAGAAAGAACATTTATTTTATTAAATTAGCACTGAATACTGAATTTAAGGCAATGCAAAAAGGTTAGTTATTAAGCTAAAAATGAAAAAAATATATGTATTTTTTGGTTTGATGTTTTCACCTCAAAGCTTGAAGCTTGGAAAGTGGAATTTTTGTAGCATATGAAAGATGCCATGTATGACTGGGATTTGAAGTATCCCTGACCGGGACTTTAAAATAAGGAAGTGATGCCATGTTGAAAAATAAGTAGCTTGATACAGTCATGATATGATAATATTATTCTAGATGGGACAGTAAAAATTGAAGTCTGTGAAATATTTACATTGAATTTAAAGACTATGTGGATGGGTCTTATTATTCTTAGAAAGTAGGACAAAAAAATAAAGCATAGTAAAATGGATTTATGAAATTTATAGAATATTTCAATTTTAAAGGAAAAATTGGATTGGATACAGAGAAAGAAGATCTATTTTTTTATTATTAGACATGTTAATAGTAGACAAAGAAAAGGAATATTTAGAACAGAAAAAAATGAGGCAAAGCTATAAAACTTCATTTCTGCTTTTTAGATTGCATATGGAAAACCAAAACTTGAAAAAAATTATGTTTTGTCAACAAAGAAAAAACTTGAGAATGGAATAAAACCCAATTAAGGAAAATAAAGATGCAATAAATTCTCTAATTTGTGACTTTTTTCATATGAACAGAAATCACTTGGAGAAAATACAGTACGACATGGATTTATTAGTCTAAGAGAAAAATTTATTTAGAAAATCAATAAAAATAAAATTGTAGTAAAGATATGTTAGAAAACAGAATAATGAGTAATTAAATAAATAATAAAAAGCAGCAGAACTTATAAAAGCAGAAGTTTGTTATTAGGTTGTAAAATTATCCATGGATGAAAGAAATAACAAAGAAATCAAAAAGAGACATCGCAAGGAAGCAATAAAATTTTTTGTTGAAAAACAACATCTAACAATTACAAGTATAACTAAAGGAATTATAAAACAAAGTTCTCTAAATTATAGTGTAATGCTTTATGGAAGCAAAACGTGCAGAAAAAACTGGTAACGTAAAGAGATGTCTCTTTTTGTTAATATGTTGCTTCAGGAGAATGTTCAATATTAAATGAATTGATAATTTGATACGTAGAGATCTTAAAGTGACTAGATGGAGAGAAAAAAATTATAGCAGAATTTTACGAAGAAGCATACTAAGACGATATATCATACATAAAGAAATCTAGGTTTAGTTTAAAAATAGAGTGAATAAAATTCTTTAGAAGACAGCATAGAAAACTTATCGTTAGCTAGAAATTTAGAGTGTGATAAATTAAATTAGTACAGAAAGGAATGCAAAAGCATCAACGTGGTAAAGAGATTGATGACAAAGAAGAAAAAATCATTCACTGACCACATTAGTTTTATCTACATTCTCACTTAGAAAAGTTTTATTTAAATAATGATTTTCCATAAAATTATCAAAGGTAAGTAAAGCTGTTAAAAAGTTTGTGAAAAATATTTGATCTTAATTTTAAACCATGAATGAACAAGAGAGGGATATGGTGATGGAGATTACTTTTGGGGTCTATAACGACCAACCGATTTATTAAATGTACCCTAGTGGTTCCACTAATCTAGAAATTCAAATGTTCAGGAGTCTATTGTTTTAAGAGCTGTATACTACCTTCCAAAGACTTAACTTAAACTTTGAAAGTTGAACAAAATACAAACCGAACCCACTAACAAACCCCCTCTTCCAGACACACACACACACACACACACCCCCTTTAATACTAAACTGTATGACTTTATCTAAGTATATATATATATATATATGTAAAAGTACATCTACGTCTTGCACACACTATTACTAAAACAGAACTAACTTGCTTCAAACTTTAAACAAACAAATACATAAATACACAAACGCACACCCCAAGCAGAGCTGCACATACAAAGCTTCCGATTAAACAACAAAAGGTTAAATGAGATAGGAGATGATGAAAGACAAAGAAGAAAGGGGAAGTCGTTTTGTGGAGAAAACTATTCTCAAAAATTTACTTAACTTTATCACAACAGAACTTGATTTGAACATTTCAAATGTACATTATATTGTATGAAAGTACTTAATGTTTGGAAAAGCTAAAGAAATAGTACGTTAATGTAAAGTAAGACACAATAGCAAAATCGAATAAATAAATGTTACTATTATTATATTGTAATACTATTATTATGTATAAATACATAGTAGAGCCAGAATCATAAATAACAAATTAAAATTTGGTTTCTATCTGTTAAACTAAACACTCATGCACATGTGCGTTAAAAATTGCCTGGTTACAATACACAATCATTATATGATGTAGAAACACATGATATAAAAAATATATGATATAGAAAAATAAATATACTGTTTTTCCCTCCCAAAGGTTAGCAATCAAATCTATATAAAATAAAAATACATCGATTTAATTGTAACTTTAAATTCTGTGAGATTTATGGATATTCTGAAATTGGAAGAATTAGTTAACCTTATTTAATGTTTGTATAGTTGAGTTGATTTTCAACTGAAATGGAACCTTCATATAATTAATATCTTTAATAAATAGAACGTATTGTTTAAATTTTACAAAATAAATATAATAAATAATTGTGGTAATATTAAGCAAATTTATTCAGCTTATGGTGAATCAATGCTCTTATATTGTATTAATGGGTTGGTGAAAGAGATACAGGGCTAACAAAATATTTACCTTGAAAAAAAAATATTTTAAGCTCAGTTCTTGGGAACCATACCTTATATCCAATTAGAAATTTAGTTGCCAAATTAAAAATACAACCTTTACATCAGACTTATGTAAAATACTTAATTATTTACATAAATAAAAATTAACGTAATTTTATTTCTAAGTTGTTGCTCTATAACCTGAGACCTCAGGTGGTAGATGAGTCATTTAAGTCGCCACTTTGTACTATCTGCTGCAGGCAGATTTGTAATAAATTATTAAATTTGATACTTAATGATTTTATTACCAATAAGTTGAGTGGTATTTAAAGAAATTAATGAGTGGATTTTATTTTAATCTTTCAAATCCCCCATAATGGAGGCTGAGTGGAATGTTTCTGAGTATTTAAGTAGTTATACATGAATCTGGGTTAAGGTTTTTCTATAACATCTTCCTTGAATATAAGTTTCAGTATTTCTTTTTATCAGTTTGCAATCATATGGTTTAATTTTAACTGCATTCACACACTGATAGATGTATCACAGAGGAATGTGACAGGCACCATGTCATCCTACGCAACATATCAGCTTTTAATGTGACCATTTACAAAGTAAACCAGATGCCAAGTTGGTCTTAGGCTTAATTAATTTTATTAATGAGACAACAGAGTTCAATAGTTTCTTTCACTAGAGACCACTGATAGCATAAAGAAAAGAATCGGTGAATAAATTAACAAGTGAAAAGCAGAATCACATAATTTTTCACAAAAAATTGCATACTGTTCTCCATAGAGCAATAAGATATATTTATTTTTTAATCTGAATGTAAACATTATTGTGGCTAAGTCTAGAAACCCAGGGCCTCTGGATAAAAGGAAGTCCCGGAGTCGAATCCTGGTCAGGCATGGCATTTTTCACATGCCACAATTCATTCATCTCATCCTCTGAAGATATACCTAACAGTGGTTCCAAAGGTTAAACAAAAAAAAAAACAAAAACAAAAAAAAAAGTCTAGAAAGTTGTTCCTTCACTTGAAAAATGCTAAAAATAAAACTAGCTGTCGAAAAACAAGAATTTATAAATTAATTTATTAAAACAATAACTAAAATTTACATTGAGACAAACTAAAAGAAAGATTGAAACTAATCTAAAGGAGAATTTTGTTCAATATTAATATAGAAAACCATAGAAATAGCTGTACTCAACATTATGGAAACTGGCCACAAAAAAGTAATATGTTAGAAACTAAATAAAAAAAGTCCATAAAAAACAGGAAAGGAATGGTATGGAAATTTATTTTATCAATAAATATCTAGAAACTTCATTATTAAAAATATGGGATCAATATTTATTATCCTTTTAGAATTAAAATTTATTAAAAAAATATATATGTGTAGTAAAAATATATCCAATAAACATATGCCTGAAAACGTTTTAGAAAAACTAGAAAATTGCCTAGAAAAGTGCAATTTTCGTCTTCGATT
>JAAAKQ030196177.1:0-11943 GCA_010016005.3 Zanna intricata
TCACACACGCTACAATTTGTTCATCTCATCCTCTGAAGATATAACCTAATGGTGGTTCCGGAGGTAAAACAAAAAAAAAAAATTTCCCATTTTCAAACTTTTCTAGCATTTCATGCCTCTTTAAAACATAAAATGACATTTAATTGTTGGTTAAGTTATGTGGCAGGACCCAAGAGTAAAAAGCTTTCTTTCTTGAAGATGATCTTGCAGAATAGCATAAACTGCTGATGCATGATGTCAATCTCAGGATTTTTTTATTGCAGCAATATTTCCCTCAGATACAGACAAAGACATTCAACATGAACCTGGAGCGTGAAACCAAAATTTCCTCTTTCAAACTCTTGGCTCTACCTACATATTGTACGATGAGGGCAATCCTTTCCAAGCACAGCAGTTATTTTCTCTCAACGCTGATAAATATTTAACCCGTGTAAAACTGCAGCTAAAATTGCCTGCTATTCAGTTTTCAGCCACATCATCATCATTACCTCTTTTAATAATACAGCTAAAAAGCAAATGACACTAGACAGTGACTAGAATGGCTACAGTGCAGGTTAGAACCTGTATAAACATACGCTAACTTGTAACTGGGAATGACTAAAAAAAAAAATCTTTTTACATCTTAAGTTTGAAAAATATATGAAAATAAAAAATTGTGATAATAGAGTGCATTTAAATCATGTATGTAAATGCTTTTAACGTTTCTTTGGCTGTTATTAAACATAATAAAATAGTATATCAATTCTTAATAAATTATGTTATTTATTATACACATATTTTATTATTACTTCAATGAATATTGTTTAAATAGGGACATTTCTACCTTTTTTTAAATAAAATTCAGACCAGAAAGGTTATCACACTGCCATGAAGATTATCACACCTTATAAGACCAAGACTACCCACAAAAAAATAGGTACTGTAAATTTGTTCTGGTCAAATGGTTCAGAAAGTGCTGTAGCCTCGTAATAATAATTATAATACTAAAAAAACAGTATTTCCTTGCCCCAAAAGTCAGATAAGATTTCTTCTGAAAAACTTGCTAATGCTAATAAACAAGTAAAATAAGAGGTTATGCAGTAGAAAAGGATAATGGTTTTCAAAATTAGTGTGTGAATTTGTTATAAACGTGCCAAAGTCTCCTCATTTTTACTTATGTCAGATCTATGTTAAATTTCTGTATAAAGTTCTAAAATTAATATAATTTTTTTTTTTAAGTAGTTTATAATATTCAAGAAGAA
The DNA here is from genome assembly GCA_010016005.3 of Zanna intricata. Lineage (NCBI taxonomy): Eukaryota > Metazoa > Arthropoda > Insecta > Hemiptera > Fulgoridae > Zanna > Zanna intricata. The sequence continues at coordinate 1,242 of JAAAKQ030196177.1, forward strand.
TCAGATTTGTAACAAAATATCAGGTGTATTTATTTCATTACAAGATTTTGACAATGTTAAACCAAGAGATTTGACCCATAAAAAATGAATGAGAAAGCATACAACATCAGTATATAAACAAATATAAGGTATTTTTAAATTAATAATATAAAAGTAGTCTTTAATAATGAAAAGATTAAATAACTTACAGAATTGTTTGATGCAACTCTGATTATGATATATCTTCCAACTTTCATTTACAAATGTTCAATATGGCTACCTTTTCTTACAAGGTAGATATTCCATCTGTAATCAATTTCCTACCAAATTCTATGAAGCACATCTTGATCTATGGTGGCAGCTGTTTTATGTTATCTGGTGCCACAGCTCTTTGACATTTCCTGGAAGCAGAGGGAGAAATACTCAGTTGTTAACATTATCCCATACAGAGAAGTCCATTGGATTTAAATCAGGTGATCATGGTGGCCAGGAAATTGTTCCATATCCAATACAAATCGGTATTTTATTATTAATATTGTGCAAGAATGTGGTGGTGCGCAGTCTTGCTGGAAAATGAATTCTGTGTCCATATCCTATTGTATTTGTGGCATTAGTTAATGTTCAAGAGTGTCCAGGTACAATATACCTGTTAAAGTTGACTCAGCAAAAAAGAAAGGCCATAAATTTTGTGACAGATTACAGCACAAAAAACATTTACCTTTGATTAAACCTGAACACGCTCAATTGTGTGATATGGATCCCACTCACCCCATATCTGAACATTATGTCAGTTCACTTTATCCCACTAGTTTGTAAGGTTGCTTTGTCACTGAAGATAACTTTAAGATAGTTATGTTAAAGTCTCAAGTTTGTTTAACATGTTTACAAAAATTCAATTTGTTTTTCTTTATCGCCTTCATTCAGAGCTTGTGTCAATTGTAATTTGTAGGATTGAAATGACAATTGATTACATATTACACTCCATATTGTAATCCTAGAAATTTTCAATCCTAATCTGGCGCGTCCTGTTGACTTACTTGGACTATGAATGAATTTTCTTCCGCACTTGTTTGATTGCTGCTTCAAAAAGTTAAGGTTTATCTTGCACTTGGTGTTCTATTTGATTACAACCTATTTCAAAGAAGCAACTCAACTATGCAATAACAGACCATCTTTGAGGTGGTTGCTCGCAATATTTAATTATAAATTGTCTTTGAACAGTAGTAGCTGATTTGAATTTATGAAAACATAAAACAATGCTGAGCACCAATTTACAACTTCATGATGACTGATGGAATTACTCATTCGTATTTACCATCTAGTGAGAATGACAGAAACTGACAGTGTTAGGTGGGAATGAAATTGAAGATATACTGCATTCACTGTTGCATCAGACAATTCTGTAAGTTATTTACTTTTTTCAATATTAAAGATTAGTTTCGTACAACTCAAATTAGAAGAAATACCTTCTATTACATTAGTGTAAATAAAAAATTAATTTTTATACATAAATAATAGTGATAGAAAAAGGATGATTGAGAGAAATTAGTTTTCAGTTAAATTAAAATCCTCAGGAAACAATTTATAAATGTATGAATGCCCTGTAATATAAGTGAACGTTTCTGAAGACATTGTTATGAAAGAGACATAACTTTCTCTAACCCTTTATTGTTTAAGAAAAAAAAATAACAATAAAGCTATTGCAGACTTATCCATGTAGTGTGTTTTAAAAATTATATATAAAATTTAAAATTATGTGCTTGCAGCAAAACTTAAACTTGGGAAGTAAGTCTGCAGTTAAAGGTTAGAAAGTTTAAATTTCATGCTGACTTAAAAATGTAAAAATTTTAAAAAATTGATAAACTATATTAGGAATGCAAAAGCTGTAAATATTTTTACATTCTGGTTTAAAAAATTGTATAATTGGTTATGTTTCTCTAATTTTTTTGAACCCCCTTTGTCTTCTTTGAAATATACCTTTTATTTGTTAATGATATTGTGACACTAAAATAAATCCTTCTATAATTTTGTTTTTTTTTTTTTTTTATAAAAAATGAAATTTCTGGTGATTAACAAATCTAAACAAAATCTTATTTCATTTCCAGAGTATTTGAGTCCACAACTGATTGAATAGAAATTACAATTTGTCTCAATTTTTATTAAGTGTTAATTATTTATACCTAAAAATTTAGGAATCAGCACAAGAAAATCAACTGTGTTGCTATATTTTAGCAAGTGAACTGATATTTGTCATTTGACCCTCCTTTGGTACCTCACTACTTACTATCATTAATGCCTGTGCATTATGAAGTCGCCATGCTAAATTTGTAGATTTTTGATCCAGCTAATCTTGGATTATCAACTCAAAACCACCTTTACTTGTACAAACACAAGCTCCCTGCTTGTGCCCGTGTGCTTTTGATGTCCATTTTATTTCAATCAATCTTTTGTTATTCTACTACTTATATAAAGATAATTCTTGTACACCTGATTCAAGAATTACACTCTCCTAATATTTAATTCCATATATTCTCCTTTATTTTATACTTGATTATCTTTGTTTTAATTTTATTTATTTTCTAAGTTAATTTCTCTCCTGGTAGGAAATCCACCTCATTCAGTATTTATTCTAATTCTTTGTTTTCTGCTGAAAGAACAATGTGATCAATGAATCTTAACATGTGTATAATTAATTTACTTTTTTAAATAAAGTGAAAATCAGTGGGAACATTCTTTGACTCGCTCCCTTCTGAATTAAAGCTTGCCTTTCTTCATTTTTTACCCTTAATACTGTTGATTCTTAGATTGAAATAACTCTCTCCCTTTATTAAGTCCTGATTGTCTTAAAATTTTAAATGTTTTATTCTATTCTATAATATCAAAGCTTTTGTCAGATCTACTAATACATGTAAATGGCTTATTCTTTGTAAGCCTGCTTTTTAAAATTAATTCTACTGCCAGAATTTGACTCACGTTTTTTCTTTTATCTTAATTTTTGTGGAACCAAATTGCTCTTTAACTAATGCCCTAGTCATACTCAATTTATTCACATATAAACTGTCCCAGTAAGTATTTTTACACAATTACTCAAAAAGGAGTGTAATGTATTTAAGGTGTGTGTAGGTGCAAGATTTTGAAAGCCTAATTTTTTCATTTCTTTGATTTAGCCCATAATCTTCTTCCAATTTCCCTTCTCATTCTTTTAAAATGCCCCTGTTGATAATGCTCCCTCTACACAACATGAGATCTTGCCGATGGTGAAAGGACCTTGCCTTGATGCTCAGTGATAAAGAGTAGCTGAACTAAAGGTGCGACCATATCAGGAAGAGGCATCTGTTGAGAGTGAGGCTAAGGACCTGAAAGAGGGCAGCAGCTCTCTCAATAACTCTTACGGGCATAGGTCAGGAGAACTTAAATGGTCATATCAACATCACTCAGTCTTTTGAGTAAAGAAGAGAATGGATAGATGTAGTAAGAATTAGCGAGTTTTGGTGGGAAGAGGAAAACAACTTTTAGTCAGGTGATTTTAGAATAATTAACTCGGCATCAAATAAAGGAAAGACAGGAGTAGGTTTCGTAATGAATAAGAAGATAGGGAAGAGAATAGAGTATTTCAAAAAGCTTAGTGATAGAATCATTATAATAAGGATAAAATCGAAACGTAAGTCGACAAAAATTGTTAATATTTATATGCTTACAAGTACCCATGATAATGAGGTAGATTGTACTAGTGAAGAAATTGACAAAGCAACTATACACATAAAAATGGATAAAAATTTAATAATAGTTAGAGATTGGAAAAGACAAGGAAGGAAATACTGTGGGTAAATACGGGCTGGTCTAAAAGAATGGAAGAGGGGACCGACTTAGTGGTTTTGCGTGAAGTATAATGTAGTAATAGCCAACACTCTGTTTAAAAATCATAATAGAAAAATATACACATAGAAAAAGCCTGGTAATTCTGCAAGGTATCAGATAGATTATATCATGGTTAAACAAAAATTGAGAATCAACTCATTGATTGCAAAGCTTATCCTGGAGCAGACATTGATAGTGACCAATGATTGCTATTAATGTCTGCTGGTTTAGTGATAATGAAATGAAGATTGGAGTTTAAAAACCTGAAGAAAAGGTGTTAGATGAATCAGTGGAATTTAGAGAAGTTTGAGAAAGAGGAGGTAAAGAAGAATTTTGAGGAGGAGGGCATTGCAAGAGGTCAAGTAAAAACAATAAGATAGAAAATGTAGAAGAATAATTGGAAAATGTTAAAAAGGAAATTCTTAAATCAGCAGAAGCATACCTAAGCGGAACAAAGAAAACTGGTTAGAAAACCTTTGATATCAGAGGATATATTGCAGCTGATTGAAGGAACTATTGACAGTTAAACAGGAAGTGCAAATTAACAAAAGTAGAGTGGATTAAAGAAAAGTGTTCAAAAGTGGAAAGAGAAATGATCATTAGTAAAATAGACAGAACATACAGGAAAGTTTAGGAGAATTTTGTGGTACATAAATTAGAAAAATCTAATAATGTGTTAAATATGATGGTACACTAATTTATAATACAAAATAAAAGGTCTATTACTTCAAAAGAAGTGTTATTGTCATGATTCCAAAGAAAGCAGGAGCAGATAAACATAAAAAATACACAACAATTGGCTTAACTACTTGTGCATTAAAAATCGTAACTAGAATTCTGTAATTGAGAGGAGCATTAAAGAAGTGTTAAAAGAACAATTTGGTTTCAGGAAAAATATAGGGACAAGGGAAGCAATTTTAGCACTTAGATTAATAGTAGAAGGACAATTTAAAAAAACAAACTAACATATATGGCATTTATAGATTTAGAAAATACATTTAATAACATAGAGTGGAATAAAATTTTCAACATTTTTAAAAATTTAGGTTTACAATTCAAAACATATTGTTAGAGATGTAGGATGGGAGGGGGGGTTTGCCGAAATGAAATGACTGGCACTAGATGGGGAACTTTGGAGAGCTGCATCAAACCAGTCAATTGACTGAAGACAAAAAAAAATTGATGGCTATGAACAAAAACATTTCATCATAAATTAAAGCAATCAGGAGCCCTAATTATTTCTTCCAGATAAACGCAATAAATTGGGCCTTTATAATTATAACATATGGTTAATATTACTTCACTGACTGACATGTAGTTTCAAATTTTTTCCTAGTAGGCGAATTCTGATGTTTTCAATAACGTATTCTTATGTTAGGTTTCCAGCTCAAATGGTGAATCCAAGTTTCATTATCAATTATTTTTCAATCTAAAAAAATTAAATCAGACTCAAATTTTATTTATTTTTTCAACATTAATAAAAAGCATCATTAATTTTTTTATAAATTGTTTTCCTATAAAATTCCTTTTGATATGTTAATTTAAAAATCCAAAGAAAATTAATGAAATTTGTTTTTTTTTTCTCTTAAATTCAGAGCAAATTCATGTGGTTGCCCACCAATTTATTTAAGTTGCAGTAATTTCTACATTATATAATTTTGATTGACACTAGTTTTACTTCATTATTATTTATATTTTTTACCATGCTGTTAAAATAAATAGAAGGCTATTAAATAGATGCATGGCACTTATAAATTATCTTTTAATATGGTAAAAAATTGAAAATTTTTGAAGTGCCACTGTGAGTTTTGAAGTGAATGTATGAAGGTTTTGAGAAAATTAATTTTGCCTCATAAATATATACCTTCTGTTGCTTGATTAAAAAAAAACAACAATTAACTCTAAACAGCATTATCTGTATATACCTTTATTTGTCATTTTTTCATCTTCTTTCTTCCCTAAAATCAATTTTTATAAAAGGTTAAAGAAAATATTGAACTGTCAAAATAAATTCTTTTCTTATTTTGGTGATTTTTTTTTTTATAACTTTAATTTCCAAGAACTTAAATTATATTTCTATTTTTGGGAATACAGAAACATGAGTTTTAAAGTATTGCAATAATACGTGATCAGGTGAATAATTTTCAGTAGAGAAATTCTGAACATACTCTATTTTATATTAATCTAATTATGTTGAAAAAAATGTAAAATTTAAATATCTGTAACAGGCACAGATACACTATTACAACAGGCATAGGTAGACTTAATACAACAAATAGGTATAATAAATTCAATTAATTGTTAAGTATGAAAAAGTTACTGGTCTACATCTTACTTAAAAAAAATTTCCTACCAAAATTAGCAACTGAATAAAAACATTCGCTCACACTGTTGGGTGGATTGTTTAAAATTAATTATTTAATGTCCGAGAAATGTTAATTGGATTAGGGTGGCCTATTACTAAGCTGTAACTAAAATAAAAATAAAATATGTTTTTGCAAAGTCATTGAAAGTAGAAATTTCATTATTGAGATTTTTAATTTTATAATAATTTCAGATATCAACAAGGGTTGAGACGTTCCAGGATTTATCACTTCCGATTCCTAGTAGGGATCATTTGAACATGTTACACCAAGGTTCCGTCAATTCAACATTGGCTAAATGTACAGAACTGTATTCTACTGATCAAGGATGGTTAAACTGGTTGTGGGAGTGGCTTTGTAGTTGGTTTTGGGGCCCCACAGTCAGCTTGCATGATTGTCTTGCTGCATTCTTCAGTGCTGACGAACTTAAGGGTGATAATATGTATAGGTAATAATTATTTTCATAATAATTTACGAATTAAATTGTAACTGAATCAGATTTAGTGTAAGTGGAAGAACATTATATTAAAGGGTTTTTAAATCTTCGCAATTGTTGTTGCGCAGTTCTTGTATGAAGTGGTTAATTAAAAACATATTAGAAAAATAAGTGTTAAAAATGTAATATATCATTCTCTTTTTATTTCATATGTTTTCCAGTTGTGAAAAGTGTAATAAATTAAGGAATGGAGTCAAGTACTCAAAAGTTTTGGAATTACCAGAAGTGCTTTGTATTCATTTGAAAAGGTTTCGGCATGAATTGATGTTTTCTTCAAAAATAAATAGTCATGTTACGTTTCCATTGGAAGGATTGGAATTAAAGCCCTATTTGCATAAAGGTAAGCTTTATATCATTAGATAATACTTTATTTTTGTACAGTTTAAATTTATGTAGCATTGAAATACTTTCATAAAACTATCCTCGATTTCTCTTTAATGCTAATGAACAGCTCTCTTCATTTTTAACAACTGACTGGCTAAATAAATGGAACATAATTATTTCACTATAATAGTTTTTATATAGAAAAAAAAACATAATTACAAATAGCTAGAATTTTTCTGTCTGTACTGGATAAAAGTCGTTATTTTTAAGAGTATTCAAGCAACGTGGAGTCATTAAAATGTAATACTTAATTTCAGAAACAAAGTCTTTAATTACAAAAAGTAGTGAGCATATATCTTACATAAGTTATGAAGTTATTTCTTTAAAATTAGCTACAGAAATATTATCTATACCCATTAAACAATCCTAGTTGTAAAATAAATCGGAAAGTTAAACAGGGTGGAGAAATTTATTTTGTGGTACATATAAGTGGCATGAGTACGCAAGTATTAAAGTTTAAATGATGTGAATGCACTATATTATGTAAAACAAAAGATATAGCATTGTACTTGAAAAGTCCAATAAAAACTGGATTGTTGATCATTTAAAGTGTCTTTTTTCTTAAGCATATTTCTTTGTCAGTGAATGCAGTTACTGTTATTTTTCTTTTGCTATGACATTGTTCTCAATTTATTTAGAAATAGTCAAAACACAGTTACACTATCTATTTCTAATGGATCAAGAAATTCAGTGAACTACCTATATAAATTGTTGCTGTTCATCTCATATAATTATTCACATTCTGTATGTTTACTATGACAAATTCATGTTATAGTAAACATTTTTGTTGAATTCTAATTGCAAACAATTAACCTTCTCTCTTTTTACAAATCACATGTAAATTTCATAAAGAAAGTCGATATACCAACTAATGCTTATAAACTTTGATCAGAAAATAAGAATAAAAAGAATCCAATGGATTTCATAATAGCCTAGTACATTTTAATAAAGCCTGACTGTAAAATCAAATATTGTGTAGTAAATAAAAATTGGATTCATGGTCCATATTAAAGCTTGTTCTATTCTTAATTAATTAAATTAATGGCAATATCTCTCAATTAAAATTATCAGCTCACTTTTTAGTTATTAATAAAGGGAAAGAAATTAATTTACCTAGCGAGTCAAAAAGAACTTTAAAATTTATTTAGATAACTTAACAGATTCAGTTGAGGTCTCATTTCATAGCAAAACATCAAGTTCTGACCCACATGATTCATTAGTAACAAATTTGACAACTAGTGTTGTTAAAATTGGATATGTTTACTGGTGCAGTTTGTGCGCTCGCTGTGTGATTTTGTTTCATGATCTGCAGTCAGCAACTGCTGTTCAACTAATTTTCATAAAGAGTACATTAGGAAGCATCCTAGTAGGCATACAATTCACTCTTCACTCTAAACCTTCATTGAGACAGGTTGTTCCGTTAAACATAAAAAATCACTAGGATGCCTATACATCCCTAAAGCTGCTGTGGAATAACTTGGAGAAAGCTTTGGAAGCTTTTTGTAGTCTAAAGAAATCAGTTCAATTGTATCACATGAGACTGGCATTCATTCCACAAATGACTATTGGGCTTGTATACATAAACCATTGCACTTGAAACCATATAAACTAACCGCAGTCCAATACCTTGCAGATGACAAGTTGCTCGGCTGCTGTTTTGTGTGAAAATGATGATAGATTTGCAGACAATGATACATTTTTAGACTAGTTTTTATGATAAGTCAACATTTAATATCAGTGGCGAGAAAAACCTCCATAACTGCTAAATATGGGTTAGAGAAAACCCTCATGAAACTTTGTGCATGTTCATAATAGTTTTAAGGTCAATGTTTTTTGTACCCTAAGCAAATACAGCCTGCTCTTCTTCCAGGAGGTAACTGTTAATGGTATCATTTAATTTAGACATGCTTCAAAACTTTCAAATTCCTCTGATAGCAAGATGGATGCCATTATTATTAACAAAATAGGGCACAACTTCATTTCCAGTTAGAATTCTGAGATTTTCTTGATGAGATTTATATTACTACCTTTGCCTTCTAATCTTGTTGAGGTAAGACTTCGAATTAACACCACAGCTGCTGAAGTAAGCTGATGGTTTGCTGGTTATAGTCTGAAATTAAATCGATCAGGCGAGATGTATGTGCAATACAAATGGAAGCCATTTTGAACCAAATTGAATGTTGGGTGTGACAAACTTGATTTGTTTTTCTATTAAGAGAGACCTAAACTGAATCTGTACGTTATCTAAATTAATTTTTATATGCTTTTAAAATTGTGAAGTCTTTTTTGTATCGCCCGTCACCATGAAATAAAGATATTTGAGACTATGCACTTCCGAAAAAAATTTACCCTTAGCACTAATATTTTTTTTCAGTGATTTGAAATGATTTTTTTCTTTTTAATGATTATTTATTTATTAATTTATAAATAACGTTTCAGTCCTGTTGTGGAAGTAGTTAAAAAATCTAGAAATTTTGGAAAAAAATTGTTATTTCTGTTTATGCCATAAACTGGTTTATACCATTTATGCTTAAATAATAAAATATTGTGCTTCTCTAATAAAAGGAATTTTATGGAAGAGAAAGATGTGTTGGATGAAATTTTGTTTTATTTGTAAGATTTTCTGAAGATGAATAAAGATACTGAGAAAAGTGATAACAATTCTTTTCAGAAGAGTAGTCAGACAATATACAGATTGATTTTAGCAATACTTGCTTCCATATTAATCATCTTTTTCTTTTGCTATTATTTGTCATTAATCAAATTAACCTGATGATAATATATATATATTGTTAATTAATGCATTATAAATCGTGGGATTACTCAAAACAGGTTTTATTGACGTATTATGGAACGAATAGTGTGTGTCTATAAAACCGCCATTTGCAAAACTTATCTTTAAAACATTTTATCAATAAACAGTATCGTGGATTACCATAACATTTTTTATTCCTTTTTTTATTTTTTCAATTATAAAAAAACTCTGCAAATTAAATACTTACAAAATTAAGAAAGACTCACAAGCAGAGACTTCTAAAAAAAATTTTTAGTTTTTATTGCACTGTAAGGCTGAAAAATAAAGGCAACTAGATTCTATTTAATTAATTCCTACTCAGGAATAATTTAGTTTTTCATGTATATAAATAAATTCATCGCTAAAATAAAGATGTTAAAAATTAAAATAATAAATGATCAAATCATTTATTTATAACAAATAATTTTTTGAATTAAAAAAAAAACTTTTTTTGCTACTAAAATGGTAATACTATCTACAATAGTAAATAGTAATAGTAGAATCTTTTAGATCAGTCCTTTGATTCTTAAGTGAACATTGGCACTTTTAAACATACGAGGTATGTTCAAAACATAAGATGACTTTTCAAATTTTGTGGGCAACGTACATTCGATTATCGATTTTTTTTTATTTTGTTATGTTGGTACATTCATCTTGAACATATGTCCACAATTTCAGTTATATAGTTTAGTTTATTTGTGAGAGGCATAAATGTTAGAAGTGTTTTGCATGCTCGGCGATTTTCTGCTATAAAAAAAAAATGGATCAAAGAATTTGCATCAAATTTTGTGTAAAAAATGAAATTAAGTGCTCCAAAACACTTGAAAT
>JAAAKQ030196199.1:0-11942 GCA_010016005.3 Zanna intricata
AGGATTTGAATACTAGATCGTGGATACTGGTGTTCTTTTGTAGTTGAGGTAGTATGACTATAATTATAAAACTTCACTTTTTTAATTTATTTAGTAGATTCCTTTGAAAGTACCTACTTCTTTAACTGACTTATCTGTATCTAATTCCAAGTAAACCAGAACAATTTACGAAATCAACTTAATTTCTTTCTTTTTTTTGACAATATTTTAAAATTTTCAGCTGGAAATGTGTGTAGTAATTCCTTAAAACGAGTATTGAGTGGAATTTACGGTTTCAAATTTATATGAAAGAATTAAAGAATTTGATTTGCTTCTAACGATTTTAAAAAAGTGACACTATCGTAATATACCAGTTCAGTAGAATGAAATTTCTTGCTGGTTGAATTTGGTCTTGTTTCGGAAACTTACTTGTGATTAAGTGAGTGCCGGATTAAATTGGAAGTAATAAGAATAATTTTTACACGCTTTAAAATCCATTATAAAAGTTTAAGTTTAATAAAATTTAATTAAAAATTCTTTTTTTTTTTTTTTTAATAAAACTAAATTTTAAATTATGCTAAAATATGACACATCAAAACAGTTAGATCAGTAGTAACTTAAGAACTTCGGATGAAAGAAAAATTTTAAGAGAACCATGATGAAAGATATTGTAAGACAATATGTCAGTGTGTAATTAGCTTTTTTCCTTTGAGATGCAGCCATTATTTCGTTAAAATTTTCGTAAAGTGACGGAATTTTTTAAAAATCTCCTTAACATAAAAATAATTATTCAAATCTATTAATTCGTTAATTTTTTGAAGGGAAGTACATTTAGCTTGTTTTGCCCAGTAAGGTGAGGCGAATACTTAAAAATAATTAAAATTTCGTGTAGAACTATTTAACTGTTCTTTTTATAGCATACCGTTTTTTCTCTTCTTTCTTCAATTTTCTCTTGTGAAAATGTTTTTCTCTAACCAATGAAATTCCTCTTTCAGTTTTGCTATAATTTTTATGTCTTTCTTCGCCAATGGATTTTTACTCGCACAGTTTTGCTTATTGTTTGTCCTATTTGCTTACTTCAACCACCAAATAAATGTTATCTCATTATTTAAAAACATACTTTATCATCATGCTTAAACTCAACATTTTAAAGTATCTATTTTTATAATGCGAAATAATTTTGAGAGGAATTGAGCTGCTTATTAAATATTACAACTCCGTTTACTTGCTGATCGCAGGCCTTAAATTTTTCGATTTTAAGAGTCTGAAATTAGTAAAAATACGCTTTGTTAATTAATAACTTAGTAGACTAGATTAATATATAATTTTATACTAATTCATTTAAGCGAACAAAATTAAGGTTAAAAATAATATTAAATAAAAAATTATTGAACTATATTATTGATTGTTACGATTATTTAAGCCAAATGAAAAAGTTTTTGCCGTTAAAAATTGTGTACATGAGTAAGTTTCAGAATTTCTGATGCAGAGTTTCTGAATTAATGTTTGTTGAAATTTGAGAAATTAATGTGAAATTAAGCGTTTACATAAGTAATGTAATTGATGATAACCTTAAGAGGGTCTTTTAATACTACTTTTATTACTTTTGAGCATCTTGTTCTTAGTTTATTATAGTGATATCCATATGAATTTATTAATTACCAAAATAAGATATATCGTTGACATTTGAAAAACTGAAAAAGTTAAATTAATTATTTATATTATTTTTAATAAAGTTTTTAGAAAATGGTATGTCCAGAAAAATCACAAAAAACTTATTTATGATGATTTTTCAATCTATCGGTTGACGTAAAATCAATACTAAACTAAACTATATTACAGTATTATCATAGGAATCAGCTAATAGGATTCAAATTTATTGTTCAGTGGAGAATAAAAATACCAGTCTTTGTTTTCTTTATCACCGTGAAATATTTTATTCCACTAAATTTTTAAATAATCTCTTTGTTAATGAAATATAACCCAAACTTTATGACCATCATTTACTAGTTTTAGATCAGTATTAATATTAATAAGAAAAGGTACCACTAAAATAAAATATTGTAGTCTCTAATAAACACTATTATGTACCAGAAAGACTGAATTAACCTTGAGAACTAGACGAAGTAACGGTAATGATTAGGATTACTCTTTCCCAGTCGATAAATTAAACCTTACTACTAAAATTTGAAGTCTTACTACTAAATTTTTTAAATAAGAATTAAAAATCTGTTGAAGGAAAGGATAAAAAATATGAACTGCTATTAATGAGAACCACTAACGAGAAAACATTATTATGTGAATGGGATAATTCCCATGCTTTCCGATGCCTATTCCTTTTACGTCATTATTTGAAAGAAATAATGTAAATCATGATAAAAATTTTGACTTTCTGAAATTTCAATAAAAATTTTAATGGCAATAGGGAAAAACGTAATTTTTTTAATTGCTTTAATAATCAGGCTAAAAAAAAAGTTTTAAGGTTAAAAATAATATAGCTTTTAAAAGTAAGTGTTATAGTTTCACTAAATAAAAATTCTGCCAAAATAAAAATCCTGAGTTATGTAAGTAACATTTCCTACGTAAAACGTTAAGATACAACATTTAGAATAAAATAATACAAATTAATTAAATAAACAGACTTATTCCATATTTACCTTGGCTTTATTGTATGTTTATTATTATAAAACATCACTTTTATATTTTGAAATATTTTTAGTGGTTTGAAATTCTTTTTTATGTATCTATTTATTCCTTGCGGTAAAATAATTCCCTGTATATCGAATTGTTTTATTTCTTATCTGAGACGAAGCATGATGTGGATTATTTTTCCTTTAATATTTGACTGATACATTTTTAGATTTTAACGTTATACATCGTTCATTGGCAAAACAACCCTGATATATATTGTTGTATGGATTACTATAACAATTTAATGTAATTATTTATAATATAAATTTCAATATTTAAATAAAAATATATAGATATTTTTAATATAATTATAAACAAATAATTAAAATATACATTCTTGGTGGACTCAATTCTAATGATTATGACAGTTAAATTCTTCTTCTTCTGAAGAAATGTTTTTAAAAACTAAAATATAAGTTTATTACATATTAATTTTAGTGTTTTAAAAAATATTATATATTTATTACACCTAATCAACTAATATCTTTAATTGTTTTAAGGATTTTCTTCTTTTAAATTTTATCAAGTTCCTATTAACAACTTTAACTTATCGACAATAAAAAAAAATTTTTTTGTTAAAGATTCTTTTATCAGATTTTTATCTTGTCATTATGTCTAGATCGAAAAAAAAAGAACCTAGGTAAAGTTAAGGTATGAAATAGTTAGTTTATAGAAGAGACATGTACAACTTCACACTGCTAATTACTTATTTAGCTATGCTACTGACTTAAAACCCTACAATCTATGCTTCCAAATTACAGTACGAGTACAATTTAGCTTTGAGGATGAATCTTTAGAGCAAAATTCTAATGACTTATAGATCCAGCTAAATTGATGATCTTAAGGAAAATAAATATATAGAAAAGAAAGTGTTAATTTATTTACTAATAAAGTAAATAATTTACTCATTGTTAATTATCTTGCTAATAAAAGAGAAAAGTAAACATCAGATTTATTTGTTTTAGGTGCTGTTGATGAAAGAAATTAATTTAGTAACGTTGAATGCATACTTATATGAAAATCATACAAGTATGGTGTATGGTGCTAAAATGAGATTCATTTCAGTAATTATTTTATTATCTCGCAGGTTCTAGGTTTTCGTCTAATATGGCAGAAAAGTTCAATATTAAATACTGCTGCCGTAATTCAGTAATTCTACCCTAATAAAATTTGTTAGTTATTAACTAATTAAAGGGGTTTTATTTTCAAAACATTTATATGAAAACATAGATTTCACTTTAAATAGTAAGGTTTTCTGAACTGGTTTTTACAAAAAAAGGTTGAGAAACATTTTCCATTTTAAGCTTTTTAACCTTCAAGGAGTATTTCTGAGGCCAGTTTTGAATAAAAATAAAAATGAGTAAATTTAATTTCTTTTTTATTGCTCTAAGACATGATCACAATATTAAAAGACAAATCAGGCTGAATATGAAAAACTGAATAAAAGATTACATACTTAAAATTTTATCTTAATGAACTGATGGTAATTTTATTAGTGATCATAATAATTATTGTTAAATTAGAGACATTTTAACAAGTAACCAGTGGAAAAAATTAATTAAGAATTTGACCTAATCTGAGTATGGAATTATGTGTAGGGTATAAAATATGCCGAGTCAGACCGGGATTCAAAAACAAGACATCTTTCGGATGAAAAATAGATGCTGATTGAGATTGGCAATAATATATTGCCAAACTTTTGCATATATTGCCAATTTTGAACAATTTATCTCAACAATTCATCAACTTTTGTTATTAAGCATGAGATCTTATTTTTTTTTATTGCACTGTGAACTGCACTTTTATTAATAAAGTATTATTATCCTATGTTAAATCCTAGAAAAAACATGAAACGTGTATTTTGTTCTGTTTTAAACAAATTGTTTAATATTGTAAGTCGAACAGGTAATAAAAAATAATGTTATTGTAATACGTAGTAAATCCTCGTTGTAAACTAAAATAACCTGTTGTTAATTTTTTTTTTTAATGCAGTATTGTCAGTATGACTCATTTGTGAGGAAAAGTTAAAATATATTTTTTTGGTTCTTATTTACATTAACAATTTTCTTTTACCTCATTTAAAAAAAAAAAAAATCACGTTATGTTTAGTTTTCATATTAAACTTTTATATATCTATTATAATAATAATTTTTATAATTTTACGTTGGGTCTAACAGTTTATTAAGAAATTCTTAGTCTACTAAATTTAAGTCTATAAAAGTATATTAGTCTAGACTAATAGAGTAGTCTTAGTCCATTAATCTGTAGTTTAAGTGTATTTTAGGCCGGCCTCCGTAGCCGAGTGGTAGCGTCTCGGTTTTTCATTCGGAGGTCCCGGGTTCGAATCCCGGTCAGGCATGGCATTTTTCACACACGCTACAATTCGTTCATCTCATCCTCTGAAGATTATAACCTAACGGTGGTTCCGGAGGTGAAAAAAAAAGAAAAAAATGTTTATTTAAGTCTTTTTTGTCTATTTAAAAATATTTTTTTTAAAACATGATATAATTACTCTTGATATAGTAAAAAGGTTTAAAAAAATGTATTAATAGAATTAATAATACATTTATATTTGTCACCGATAAAGAAAAAGATTTGTTATGGATCATTCATAACAATAGGACAGACTGGGAATCATATCAAAGCTGGATATAAAATGAATCAAGTTTAGATGCTTCCCTTTAATTCTCTGATGATATCAATAATGCATCCCAAGCAGGAAGCGTGGCGTTCAACACCGGAGGAAAGATATAAGGAACGGGAAGGTACAGACTATCCAAGGGAATTTATGGATCTAATAATTGTAAAAAGACAGCTTAAACGAATGTGGCAGTGTTATAGAAATTCTGCGGACAAAACAGCTTTAAACAGAACTTTTCATAGGTTGGAGAACCTATTACAGACTATCAAAAATGGAATTTTTAAGAATTATCTTCAGAATTTTTCTCGTTCAAGCAAAGACATTTATTCACTATGGAAAGCCACAAAAATATTTAAGAGACCACCTCTTTCATTTCCATCTTAAAAGATCCCAAATGGATTGTGAGCTAGAAACGACGGCGAAAAGGCTGATCGATTTGTTAAGCTTCTATGTAAGCTCATTCAGCATCTATATAAGGTCACAACATATAAGGAGAGATGATGATGAAGAAGAACTATTTAAATAATTGAATCGCCCGGATCCTCTGTCTCTTCCTAAAAAATCTTTTTCATCAGTAGAAATTTTGCACAACATCAACAATGACCGGAATTTGAATTTGTTTAGTTAACCTTAAATGTCTAATTATGTTATCGTTTAAGGAAATCTTGTACATAGCGTACCTGTTTAATGTCATTATTCGACCGAATAAGTCTGCACATGTAATGACTTAGTAGAGACCTATAAGTCTGTACCTGTTCTCTTCGAAAATTGAAACCTATTTTGATAGAAGAACCCATCATTTTGGCTTCACTAAGTGTTTATAAGAAAAGAAATATTGATCAGCAGCGTTTTTCGATGTCCAGCAGGTCTTCGATAAGGTCTGGTTGCCTGGTTTACTTTATAAACTGAAATTGATTTTACCTCAACCATTTTACCTGGTTATGCGTAGCTAATTGGGTGGACATTTTTTCAGTTAAAAATAATCAAGAATTGTCTGAGATTTTTCACACTCAGTCTGTTGTTCTTTAAAGCTCAATTTTGGACCGATTTTATAATCTTAATTACTCTGCAGATCTTTCTTTTGCGAAGGTGTTGCAGTTGCCTAGTTTGTTGATAACACAATGATCTTGGTGGTCGACAATGACTCAACATACGCTTAGGTAAATTACAGGTAGAATTGAATCAAATAAATGGTAGTTAATTAAGTGAAAAATTAAAATTAATCAAGAAAACATAGTCCAGTCAAGCAAAGTCCAGGAATATATATTTATGCTTACGTGGATTTTTTTTTTTTAATTTTCACTGGAAACGTATAATTTTTCTTAATAGATCTTTGCTCCCAAAAAAATTATATATTCTTTTTTATCGACAAAAGTTTTTAAAATATCTTTACAAAGTACGTCTCTTTACAAATATTCTTATTAAGTTTTTATTTAAAAGTGAGACGGATAAATAGCGCTCAGGAATAAGTTTAGTTACTGTATAGAAATAGGGTGAATAACGTTTTCTTTCATACTAACTGTCGTATAAATTAAACTACAGGATAAAATTATAAATCAGTTTATAGGCTTTTAATTAATATGTTTATTCATTCGTGGTTATATTTACATCATTAGTTTTAAAATATATTTTAACCGTATAAAAATAGAAATCTGTAGCAAATTACATCCTTGAATAAGTAAATTAACCATTAGACAGTTTGGAATTTTCTCCTTAATTTAAACAATTATGTATCCCGAGAAGAAGTCTGAAAGTTATACTTAATTAGTAACAAATGTACTATATTTTCTTCAAGATTTTTTAGATAAATATTTTTTTAATCTATTGATTTGATATTTTATTTTTATACATACCAATACTGTTTCACCAATTCATTCGTAATTTACATTAGAATTTTTATAAAAACCCTAATAACACATTTAAAAAATCAGTATTAAATATTTTCTCAGTTGTACCTATATTTCCCTTAGAGATTAAATTACCTAATTATTTTTTTGTAGACGAAAATTATTTGTTTATAAAAAAACCCCTGTTACATAAAATACCTAATCCACTTCGAGTGTGCGTGCTTCTTATTGCATGACGAACTTTAAAATACAGCAAATATTCAAACAATTAACATTATTTCTTAAATCGATTTAAGTTTCTGGTAGTTTCGTTTAGTATGCCACCATATTTGTGCCGAATATATGATTCAGAATACAATGTTAAAAGTTATTTTTATGTTGCATATCTTCACTATTATTCTTTTAAATAAAAATTCATAAAGAAAATGATTATTTTCTAAAGGATTTTTTCCTAATTTGTTGTATAAAATATATTTCGGTAGTTTTCCAAACAGATAAAATTTAGGGTTTTATTTACATTGTAACAAAGTTTCAGGAAGAAAACCTTATTAAAGGAACTGCTTCCCATACCAAAGCATTTTACGACTAATAGAGCATAGAAATGAGATACTTGTTGGAGGTCAAAGCGATAAACTGAAGGAAGTTAAGGAATAAATGCACATGATAAGCCTTGAATATGTAATAACTCCAGTAATACACGTTCTTTATCATATAAAATATATTTGAAAGTTTTTACTGAGATGGTAGTAATTCCGCTCTCACAGAAAATTTCTTAGAAGGAGAACATTTTTAAATTGTATTAACAGAATTTGTTAGGTTCTTGTCTGTGTTATCAATAGTTGTGTTTTAATGCTTAGGAAACATCCTCACAAAATACTAGTTGACGAATTTCTTTTTTGGTATGTGACACCATTCATTGCCGTTTATAATTTATCCAATATTCCGACAAAAGTGTCGATAATAAAATGAGCTAACAACCTCTCCTATGCGCTAACTAACTATTACCGATCAATATATATATATAATATTAATGCCTAATTTTGATACGAAGTCATTAATTTCCAAATTCCTCAGTAAAGTTCCATATATCCAAATTCCTTAATTTAAAAAAAATGATTAAAGTATATCTGTTAAATTAAAAATGTTCTTTCGTTTTATATTCTATAGATCAGTAATTTCAAATTTCAAATTCACATCCTTGAAAACGGTAGTAATATTCAGATATATTTGTTCTTAATATTACATTGAAGTTATCAAAAGTAGATATATTAATTTTTTTTAATATTGTGATTTTTATACAATCTGATAATTAAATAAATTGTGCAATAAATATTTCACAATAATAATTGAAAAACTGTTTAACGCTAATCATTGATTCAGTTTTATAATTTCAACTTTCTAAATTAGAAGAAGGCTTCAGTTTTATTTTTATTCTTTATTTTATTTTAACTAGAAATTTCCTCTTTCTTTTGCAGGTAAGGGAAGACTTATAACAATTAGACTTTTCATATTTATTGAAATTAATATTAGCTAATAATACATCATAAACATCTAAGTTGCTTCGTAATGAAATCTGTACCACTTACTAGTTGAATCTCTTCATTACATTTTATATTAATGGTGTTTAAAATTAAGTTTAAATTAACTAAAATGAAACTGAAGTCACAAGAATAATAATTACAAGAATAATAAATTTCCTACATTCGTAAAAACATCTTACTCTTATTGAGAAATTAATGCTGTGTACAGAGTTGGATAAATCTACAAATTAAATTAATTGTGTCTCTTAAAGTCTGTAACTCATCAATGAGATAGAAAAATTTTATCATAAACAACAGTTAAAAAGAAGTGAGTGACTTAAAAAGATGTTAAGGTCTTCACACTACTACTATATAAAATATGAAGACCATAAGAAACTTAAAAGTTAAAGTATAAATTCATCACCATGTTGCTGTCTGTTGCGTCGATGGTTGCTTCAGGTGGATCGAATGCGATCTGAGTGAATTTTCATAGTTCATATAGTTTGCGATTAAATCATATTTTAACAAAATCTCTTTCAACAAAAGTCTCTTTCAACAAAACTGAGGATATTCACTTCATTTTATATTCTTCTCTAATAGGTAGGCCTCTAAATGTTGTCATTCTCTGAGTTTGTGAATTTCTAAATTTAATTATATTTTGAATATAATCATTAAAAAAATAATAAAAAATAAAATTTATTAAGCTATTGGTTTTGAATAGTAGTAGCTACATTTGTTTTATACCGATCTGAATACTAGATCGTTGATACCGGTGTTCTTTGGTGGTTGAGTTTCAATTAACCACACTTCTCAGGAGTGGTCGGCTGAGATTGTAGAAGACTACTCTTCATTCATATTCACACATATTATCCTCATTCATCCTCTGAAGTAATACTTTACGGAAGTTCCAGAAGCTAAACAGAAAAAAAACTATTTTTGTTGAATGAAATAACAATTAATATGAAATTAACAATGTTTATAGTACTAGTTGAAACAAATTGTGTAGCATTTTGGTTCCCCTTACATAATGAATTGCGTATCAATTCATTCTGATTACTCCCACGGTGAATGGTGCTTCAGTTCAAAGCAATCGAATGGATTTTATCCAGATATACTTTTTTATCGTATCAAGCGGATCTGAAACCACGAATATTCCATACACTCTAAGGGTGATCGCCCGTAAAGGGAGGGAGATCACATTTTGTGTATCTTAGATTGGTAAAGCTTTTATACGCAAAATTGAGAATAATTAGGTACTCACATGCCATTACACGTATTTCAGTTTAAACTGTCATGTATAAATCTTAAATATCCACTATCGGTAGGTTATGTTATCTAAAGATACAACGTATTTCCAAATGTCGAAGATGTACAGGCATAATTGAGCGATGTGTCCATATACTTGCATGAATATCATGCAATGTGGACCTCATTTTCCCAATTTATTTAAGTGTTAAAGTGATGATGAGGCGTTCTTATTACGTAGAAATCATTTCTTTATTTAATAAGATTAATTAAATGTGATGAGTAAACCTTGTCATTAATCCTTTTGCTTAAAAATATTATGTTGATACACCATTCATATACACAAGTACGAACTTATTTAAAGTTTAAACATCAAGGGGTATTATTTTTTTGCTGAAGTATAAAACACGTATTTCATTATAGTTATTATCCAAAAAATACTTTAAAATCTATTAATTAGATTAAAATCTATTAATTTAAAATAAAAATAATATAAAATAAATCTTTAAAATCTATTAATTTAGATTAGGTTTTTTTTATTTACGGAGGATTTTTCTTCTTTATTTTTTTAATTATGAGAAATTTGTCAAACTTTATCAAAAAAATAGTGAATCACATGTCCTTATTTCTTTCTTTGCCCTGTTTCCCATATGTAACAAACTGTTCATTAATTAGTATTATTTAATATTTTCTATTGAATTTTGTTTTACGGTCGTTGAATTGCGAAGTAATATGTAAATGTAAGTTATCTCATATTTTTATCGCATTAATATTTAAGAACTATTGTAATTAGCACTTTTACACAAAATTTACATATTGCAGGTCTTAAATTAGATATGACTTTCGGTAATTGGTGATTATTTATGGTATTTGATTTTAGCTCTAACTGGGTGTAATCAATAAGTGATACTACTTCCATTTCATGTTATATAAAGTATTTTTTATAATTCTCGTTATTTTATTAAGTTACTTTGAGAAAAATATACAGTAATTATCGTTGCACAGGTAAAGGATTTTTTTTTACTCAGTGTCTTTCAACCTGCAATTAACGTTAAATTTTATTTTACGTAACATGATTTTTTATTTATTTGGTTTTGAATATGTGGGATGTAGGGAAAACTTCAAAGCTTTTAACGTACGTAGTTCTATTTACACAGAAATTTAGATAAAATTCACATAGCGTATGATTCTCTTCAAAAAAAAAAAAATTACAAATAGAATTATATTAATAAAGATGGTATAAAATCACTAAAAGTTTTATGCACATATACATACGCGTATAAGGTTCTGTGTTAATGTAGAGAGTTATAACACATAAACTAAATTATTTAAATGTTTTTACACATAAACTATGTACGCGTACATTAATTTTCAACATTTAGCTATAGCGGATGATGGTACTAACATCGATTGGCATGTCTCTATTGACTTATTAACGTGGAAACCGTTTATGTTGTTAATTTTAGCGAGTGTATGAGTAATTTCTTCCGCGACCTCTTCTACTGATATAAATAAAAAGTAATAGATCTGTGATAAAATTAAACTGTGTTGTTTTTATCCAGATTTAAACAATCAAATTATAAATGAGAAAAATTATTTTTTCTTATCCATAATTGTATGATTGATGTAAGATGAATTCTGTACCCATTGTAGATCACTTATATGAGTTGTATTATTTAAGACGATTCCTTTATTACATTTACTGCAAGACAGTTAATACACCGTTTATTTGTTTGGTATCACATCCTAAATTGGTAAAACCTTGATTAGGAGAAAGAGTCTCTCCACCACAGCTTATTAGGAAAGGTGAGGAATGGTATGATCCCATTGTGTTCTTTGTTTAGTTGATGTAGTCAATATATACCATTTTTTAATTTACGTCAGGGACTGTTTTTTTAAAACATATTTATTTCAGAAAAGTTAGCACTGACATTCCTTTAATTTTTTAAGTCTTCTAATTGTGTCACTGACAGTAATTTAATAAATTACTACTTATATTTACGTGGGTGTTGTTTTATT
>JAAAKQ030196232.1:14723-29524 GCA_010016005.3 Zanna intricata
GTCAGCAAAAACAAAACTAAGTCTCTTCTTTCTCAATTCTTTCCAATCAATAGTCTTATGGTAAAAATTAATATATTCAAGTTCTAAAATTTCTTTTTTGTAATGTAATGAATTAAAGCTTCTAAAACAAGAAGTTTAATAAAAATTTGAGACCATTTCTTAATTATAGTAGTAATTTAAAATACCATTCTAGATTATATCCTTTTGTAATGATTGCCTAAAGTTAATTAGACTACCAAAAATTCATAAATCAAAAATTCCGATGCAACCTTTGATCAATTTTAAATCACTCTGTTATATAAAAAATAGTTGATAAAATTTTTAAAAACAAATTAAAAAGTAATCAAAAATATTAAAAAATGATAAAAAGTATTATCACTATTTTAAGAAATATGTCAAAAAAAACTATTTTGAATTAAATAACAAATATTACATACAAAAAAATATCTTACCTATGGGATTTTCACTATCAGGCACTATGCCAGAAATATATTTACAAGATTTTGAGAGTAAATCAGTGCATGGAACACTCATACAAATCACTCATCAGTCATATCACTCATACACAAAGTTTTATTATGGATACAATATGTTGCAGATATTCTCGTTATGTAACAGCTAATAAACAATGAACATCTAATAACATAAGAAAAATTAAATTCTTATATAGAAAACTTCACTTTTGAAATTAATACAAATAGAATTTAATTTATTTAGATATAAATATCAAAATAAACAAGGACAACCAAATTGAAACATCAGTGTATAGAAATCCTACATCTAATATAACAACTCTTGGTCCCTTGTCTCATAAAATTGACACCTAAACAAAAATGATTAGTAGAGCAATCCAGTACACATAATAACAAGACAAAGTTAAATAATGAAATAAACATCATAAAATAAATAGCATTTGAAAATAGAAGTATTTGATTAATAATATTTATAAAAATCAACCATCAAAACACAATAACAAAATAATCACATTACAATCAATACAAAAGACACAAAAAAAATGAAAATGTACACATAAAACAGTTATACACTAATAATATTATTAAAAATTTACAGTAAAGAAATATTTAAACAATTATTCAAAACTAATAACCACATAATAAAATGTTTTAAAAACAAATAATCTGTGTGGAATTTATAAAATTCAATGTAATGATTGTGATAGTATTTATATAGGAAAAACAAGTAGATCCTTTAAAACTAGATTTCTTGATCGTTATAAAAATAATAAATTAGGTATACCTGATATGGCAGAACATCTAATAAATAATAAATATTCTATTTCTGACATTAATACAAACTTAAAAATATTAGAAATTAATAAAGATAATAAAAATTAATATACAGAAATACATGACATACACAAACACAAACAAAATTTCAGTTTGATAAATCATTACAGTGTTTGAGGGAAACAATCTTACAAAGACACAGACAGACAGCAGCATTGATATAATAAATTAATCAGATCGCTCCAAGCATGATAGCTACTATGAAAGAACTAGATAAAATGCACCGTAAATTATTAAAACAACCATTCAATACAAAACTAGAATATTATTATAAGAAATATAGGAACACATTTTTTTTTTTTTTTTTAGCTTTTTGCAATATTTTATGCGATACTTTGATAATGTTACTAATTTTAAATAACATAAGCAACTAATTAGCTCCAGCACACATAATGTAATTAGAAAAAACTGGTGTAAGTAATAAATTTATTTATTTTATTAAAACAAGTGCTTTGAATACTATAAAAAAAACTTTTATTTGTAACTATATGTTACTAATTTTAAAACCTTTAATAATTAATATTTAAAAAAAAATCTTAGTATAATTACCTTTAATGAGCCAGCAACAACAAGTACAGATTTGATAGCTCTGAGACCCCAATCGTAGTGATCTTGCTTAGAAAGTAGTTCTTTGCACAATGTATAAAGTGTTATAAACTTGCGAGCAAGGATTTTTGCATCTTGGAAACCTTCTGCTACAAGCATAATTTCACAAATCAATTCAAAATCTGGTACAACCATTGCACAAGGCCTGAAAATTTTAAAGAATCATTGTATAAAGGACAACAAAATTAACAAAAAAAAGATATTTAACAACAACTGAAACATACACATAGATATAATTTTATTTTTCATCTACACA
Source organism: Zanna intricata (assembly GCA_010016005.3). NCBI lineage: Eukaryota > Metazoa > Arthropoda > Insecta > Hemiptera > Fulgoridae > Zanna > Zanna intricata. The sequence goes on from JAAAKQ030196232.1 coordinate 16,893, forward strand.
AAAAGTGATAAAATCTTAACTAAATAGTCTAATATTTATGAATAAAATTGATTTATGAAACTGCTTCAAAGCAACAAATCAATGTTACAAGGAGAAGTAAGTGACTTATATACTTTAATTCAGGCTAAAAATTGTCAAATAAAGAAATTTGACACTTATTTTGAGAAATTAAATTTGGTAAATTTGAAAATAGAGCTGTTTTTAGAGCTTTGATATCAAAAGCCTTACTTTGACATATTAAAACTCATGAAATCGATGACAAAAGTTTTCCAAATCTCAATAGATTATTGATCATTGCACAATATATGTCAGTTATCAAATAGGGGATATTTATTCTCTCTTTCTTTTTAAGGTTTTTTCAAAGACATATTATATATCTCTGCAATTATAATTCATAGAGATGTGAAATTGGATTCATTACAAAATGGATATTTTAAATTACATTAAAGTGAAATTTGAAGAACTTTTAATATAATTTTTTATTTACATGCTTAAGGTAGAAGGGAGGGGGATATGGTAAAACACTGCCAGACCCTCCAAAATCAACTTTTAAACTTGTGAACAAACAACTGACTCTCTCACTCACTCTCTTTCATTATTTAACTACAATATAAAATGGAAAATGCATTGTCTTATTTTACTAGAACATATTTCCAAATCTTATTTTGAATTTTTATCAACGATTAAATTATTTAATTGAGAAATAATTTAATTGAAAAAGTTTTTTTTCTGTTTGTGGGGTAGCACACTACCTGTTCTGGATGAACTATATTATGAATCGCGATCATTTTATTGTGCATATCATGATACGGTAAGTATAGTCCTGCAATGGGCTATAATACAGAGATATTCAAATTTGATTTGATTCAAGGATTATAGTTATGCACAACTGGTAATGTCTTGCAGCAAGTGCTGAAAAAGTCAACCATTTCCTAAAGGCAGGTCCAAACCCTTTGCTCCACATTTTTTGACACCCTTTGCAGGACATCAGACTAATGGAATTTATCTCAGTAATGGCTTACTCCAACTCTTGTACAGTGCATGGGTTTGATCAATACACACATCCTTTCAAAAAAAAAACCACAGAAAGAAGTCTGGTGATAAGTCAGGGGAACAAGGAAGCCACAGACCTTTAAGAACATGCGATCGCCAAACATTTCTCCCATATGTTGCCCCCCCCCCAGCCTATGTTGGCCTGTATTATTACAGGTAACAACAGCATACATTAGGCTGGATAAGTGCTATAAATTGCATAATTACATCCTGGTATGTCAAACTGTCAAGGATTTTGTAAAAAATAAGTGGCCAGTCGTGGGACTGGCCAATAGAAGTGAAAACTTAAAACAACGAATACTGATTGTTGGTTAATAATTATATTTAATTCTATTGCTTATTCTAATGTATGTGATTACACATATATGTACTAATTCTCACCCCATGTCGTTATCTTTTACATATATATATATGCTTAGCATCTCATGATGATTTTTGATTACGAGTCAGCTATTTGTTTCTCCATCCAAAAGTCTATCGCAAAAGTGTCCGGCACAATGCGCCAAAAAATGTTTTCACTTAAAAAAGAGAAAACAGCCATATTTTTAGGAACTTGTACATTCTACTAACTTGGCCATTGTAGAATTTTTAGTATCTTGGTCAGCTATTGTTATTTGATTGGTCAGTAACAACTGAACACAGTTTTTGAGAAATAAAGTAGTAAGAAAATTGTTCTGAAACACTTGTGGTTTCTGCAGTTTATTACTTTCTGATAGTCTTTACTTTCCTTATGACCAACAAAATAGCTAAAGAATGTCTTCAGCACTAATGAAAATTATCACTAATCTCTGGTCCAGTTCCTTTCCCTGATCTCTGGGAAAGAGAATTAGAAAAGTTTCTATTAGATTCTGATTTTATCATTTTAAATGACGATTCAGGAACTTTTTTTAATGTCAGAGATGGATCAACATCCTGTGTAGATTTAGCACTTATAAGTGCAAAATCAAGCAATGAATCGAGCAGATTTTATAAAACAATCCTGGCAACAATATGTGTCATCCATTAACAGACGTTTAGAAGAAAGTGAAGTCTAGTTGTGGACATGCAAACTTTACTCCCATAACATGCCGTCAGTATAAAGATGAACTTATAGATGCTCCAAATGAAATTGTTGCGTTGCTAGTTACAATGTATTTTAAAGAATCCAGCAAAATGGACTAACTATGCTGAATATTTTTAAAAGTAAAAAAAACAGAATTCAAGGGTGTGCTAAATTTCAGAACTAAAATGAATTTTTCAAATAATATACCATCTAAAATAGAAGAACTTGTAGAAGGTTTGGAGAAAACCGGCAAAGCTTCTGGTATAAGCATCACTGCAAAACTTAGATTGTTGGAACTATATAATCAGATATGGCAGGAGGAATGTACCTCAGCAATAAAAGAAAGCACACATTATTCCAATTCAAAAAGAAAGATAAAAATCCAATAGATTCCAATAGTTACCATTCTACTTCCGTCTGCTATGGGAAAAAGTTCTGTAAAAATGATAAATAATATAATAGATTTGTTTAGAGCTTAGAAAGAGAAAGTCTTTTATTCTCACATCAAGCACATTTTTGATAGTACTACTCAACTACTGACCAAATGATCAACTTAGATAATATTACATATAACAGCTACATCACAAGGAAACAATGTGTTGGAGTCTTCTTTGATCTACAGTAGGTTTTCGATATGACTGGTTCATGGAATAATGCTTCAACTACGTAAATGGAGCATTTGCGGCAATCTAGCAGTATTAATTGACAACTATATGAACGACCATACTTTTCAAGTAAGTGTTTTTAACAAGTATTCATCAGAAAAAAGATTGGAAAGTGGCACAACACAAGCCTTGCCATTGAACAGTACCTTGTTCACAATCGCCATCAATAAACTGGTATTAGCCATTCCAGCGGAAATCAGCAAAAGTGTTTATGTTGATGATCTGGCAATTGTATGTGCCAGCAACACCACAGTTATGGTGAAGAATACACTGCAACAAGCAATAAATACCCTTAACAAAATTGCAAGGAATAATGGTTTTAAATTTTCACCAGAAAAGACGTGCAGTGTACACTTCTGCAGGAAGAAAATTCCTCACCATAGACCTGTTTTGACGACTGACGACCACACAATTCAATACAGGGACAATATATGATTACATCATACAATGGTCTACCAATACAGGACATGACTGTTAAATGCAAGAAAGTCCTAAACATTATTAAATGCTTATCTAACATCAATTGGGATTCAGATAAAAAAGTATTACTGAGTATGTTTAAAGCATGATTCAATCGAAGCTCAATTACAGGTGTATTATATATTCATCCGCTAGAAAGTCTCTTCTATGAAAGTTAGTCATAGAATAGAGATCCAACTGTTAAGATATGCAGCAAATATATGGGCCTTTCCTCATTAACAATAAAACATTTAACAATTATTCTCTGGCTGCATTATAGGAATGTTGTGCTAACTATTCCGGACCAGCCAGAATACGATTCCATGAATTAACAAGTAAATGTAGAATTGCTTTACCAAACGTATTAGCAATTTCTATAAGAAAAATAATGCCATGGTTTTTACCAATGGTAAGATAGGATCTCTCTTATGGAAAAATAAAACAGAAACCAGTAGCAATAATCCAACAGGAATTTTTGTTAACCATCAGTAACTGTGAAGGATGTATAAAAATTTAAACTGATGGTTCTAAAACTAAACACAGTGTTAAATGCTCCATACATTTAAATGGAGAAGCCTATTCATGGAAACTGCCAGATATGGAAAGTGTTTATATGAGAGTTCACTACTATACAGCAAACTCTTTGCTACATGGAAGATTACTATGAAGAGAGAGTACTCATATGTTCAGATTTATTAAGCATACTGACTGCTATTCAAAACAAAAACATTTAGGATGTCCTTATTGCAAACATTCAGTCTATTCTGTAAGTCTTAAAATGACAAGGACAACGATATGTATTTATATGGACTCCAGGGCATCCTTGTATCCCAGAAAATGAAAGTGCAGACATGGTACCAGAATGGCAACATTTTGTGATAATACAAATATACTTCCTGTTCGAGTGGCAGATGTTAAAAATTGTCTAACCGACACTATCACAAGCAAATGGCGTAATGAATAAATGAAGAAGGCTAAATATTTAATTAAATGCAATTAAATGTTCTTCATATAAATGGAAAAGCGATGTGAAACTGACTCACTGAGAACAAGTGGTGATGACCATACTCAGAATCTGTCACACACAAATACAAGTTAACCAAAGAAAGACCAATTTGCAGTGTATGTGATAAACAGCCTAAAGTCACACTCTACTCGAAGAGTCTAATGTATGTGAGGACCTCAGAAAGAGGTATGATCTAACAAATCATGTTGCTGATGATCTGGGAAATGGCAAAGAAAAGATGTTTGCTTACTTACCTGCCAGCAGACTATTAACAAGTCCATAAGTTAATACAACTTATGTTTGCTTTAGAATTATTTACATGAAGTAGTTTTTTATAAGAAAATAGTTTCTATTTAGTCTTCATGGTATTATCAAGACTTTATTCGCACCGGCCTCCGTGGCGCAACTGGTAGCATCTCAGCCTTTCATCCGAAGGTCCCGGTGCAATTCCCAGTCAGAGACATGGCATTTTTCACACACGCTACAATTCATTCATCTCATCCTCTGAAGATATAACTTAATGGTGGTTCCGGAGGTTAAACAAACAAAAAAAAAAAATTATCAAGACCTAAGATTTTTTAATGTTTGAACTTTATTTTTTGTGTTTTATTTAAGTATCGGGTCAGTTTACATCCTGTAGTGCCTGTAAGTTGCTAATAATAAGCCCTAATAGGGTTAATTTGTGTCTGTTATAAGCATGTTTAAATGTTTCTTTAATGTTATCTTTGTGTTTTTAAATACATAAAATGTAAGGACCCTTTAAACCCATACATCTGATGAACCTAATGGTGGTGATTTAAATTCTGTTTTAAAGAATGTCATGAGGGCTTTGACCTTAGAAGTCAATGCTCACATAAGAAAAAAAATATATATATGTATATTACAGATACTGATTACAAAAAGATTTATAATAAATCAGGTGTGTACAAGATAAGAGTGTGGTACTGAAAATTATAACAAATTTTATTAAAGCATGACCTTCAGAACATTTGAAAAAACATTTAAAGAACATTTACAGTTGCTTAACTATGGTAGAAAAAAATCTAATAATACATTAAAAAATAATAAGCATAATTTTATTAATTTGCAAGAAATGGAAATATTAGAAATAAACAGTAATAGAGTTAAAATGCAATCTTTTGAAAAATTCCACATAATGAAAAATAATAATAGTAAGGGTGTCCAAAATGAAATGGTCTTATTGAAATGCCCTATTTTATTTAACTATATCTCCCAAAATATTACATATATCAACATGAAACAAAAATTAAATTAAAGCCTATCTTTTCAACTTATAACAAGAAATCACATTACATCACATCATTTCCATATGTGCCCCACCAGCCATACAAAGAATATCCAGCAATAGGAATTTTTTTCTGTGTTCATTGAAGTATTTCTGGTGTGTTATTTGAAATAGCATTCTGAACACTCTCTTGCAGTTCCTGGATGTTTGCTATTCTGTCGTATACATTCTGTCTTTGACAGAATTTCAGAAGAAGAAGACCAGAGGGATTGTCTGGCAATCTGGGTGGATAGAGAATTGAAACACCTCTTCCAATCCACCAACCGGAAATCTTGATATGTTGGAACAGTTTGCATTTCCACATATTGGGCAAAGGCATCCTATCTTCCAGCAAGACAGGGGCCCCCCTCACTGGCTCCTTGAGCTAAGGGTAAGGTTAATTTTTCATCGTTTAAATGTTGACTGCCACACATATTTTAGCAATAAATCCTCTCAGGCCATGACTATTTTTGAACAAAATAAAATATGTTAACTTGAGGCTATGTTACTCATAAACAGTTCACATTAACTTGTCTCTGCAAGTCATGTGAATCAAAACTGGGGCATATGCATATCTCTACTAGGAAGCAGCGTGAAGTACAGTAGTTCACATTCACAAAGTTTTTATATATAGTTTAGAAAGTCATGGCTTCTAGGAGTGATTCAAAGTTGTTAGCCAGTCTGTATATCATATATTGCGTGAAATATCAATATGGTGTATACAGTTATAATTTGCTATATATGTTTTTTTTATGGTGTGTGTAATTTGTTTATTGCATTTTTAGAAGAAATATAAAGAAACATTGTTATTGTTCAAAATCTATATATAAATGGCATTGTAATATTTACAAATGTATGACATACTGAGTAATAGGTTAAGTCAATAAAGAAGGTTCTGATGTGTTGTGACCATTGTGTTTTACCATATTGCTATGGTTTAATCTTATTTTATTTCATAAAGCTTTAATTCCATTTTTTAGTGAGTATTATTATTTCTTTACATTAGAATCATATAACCTTTCTTTGTGTTATAACAACACAAAAGTAATTATATCATCTGATGAGAGAATTTTGACAGTATGACAGAATAAGTATTAGACAGAATTGTCTAGTAGTGATGAAAAAGATGTATTCGGTTTATATGACAGTGATGTAGAACTAGTGTATCAGCCAAATTTAGAGGCGTTAGCTTCAGAAACTGACAAAGAAACATGTGAACATGCAGCAGAATTTGTTGAAGATGAAACAAATTTAACTATTCAAAACCCAGCTCGAACTAATAGGATGGGCATGACATTACTACTGATTGAGGGGTGCTTACTTCTACATGGGGTCCTACTGGTGAGTCTAACCAAATATATATATATTAGAAAACATGCAGAGCTGTGTTACAATTGATTTCTTTGACTTTTTGAAACAAATGAAATAATACTTCATTTAGTTACCAAATCGTTATGCAAACCGTCAAAAACCAGAAGCATAGATCCTACAAAATGCTAGAATATTATTAATATGGGTAGACACTAACATTGCCAAAATGAAATGTTTCCTTGCTATTAAAATGTGGATAGGAATGATATTACCTTCTTTTGTACAATATTGGAAGAAAAATCCATTGTTTTATACTAAAGTGTCACACTTCATGTCTCAGAACAGATATGAACTATTATTAGCTAGTTTTCATTGTTCGACTAATTCTGCTGCTCCACCAGAAGATCGACTCTACAAAGTGCAACATTTAATTGACATGATTATTGAACATTTTAGAAATGCTTACATTACTGAAGAATCTTTGTGCATGGATAAGAGCATAATTCCATTCAGAGTGTGGTTTTCTGTCAATAACTACAAAATAAGTCTCATTATTATGGCATTAAGGTATATAAACTAAGTGTGGAAGACCATTATATAGTTACGTACAACATTTATGCTGGTTAAAAAGCTACACCTAACAACAGTGTTTCCACACAGTTGAGTTACAGATAACTAGATCTTACCTTAATTTTGGACAGACTATTTATGTTGATAATTGGTACACAAGTGTCACACTAGCTCATGAACTAATAAAAAATAACACTCATTTGGTCCGAACACTATGCAAAAAATGAAAATATAGTCCAAAAGAGGTATCAGCAAACAGTCAAGGAAAGGAGAAACAGTAGCAACAATGGAGTGTAAAAATGTAATGATGTTAAGATGGAGAGACTGAAGAGAAGTGCTTATTTTATCTACTAAACATGTTGGCAATACAACAACATAGATTAAACAAAATAAGATAGCTTTAATAGAATATTAAAGCTATTAAGCTAATAGCTTATATTGTTATTAAAGCTAATATTATTGCTATTAAACCTCAAGCAGTAATAGAGTGTAATAAATACAAATCTTTCATAGATTTGGCTAACCAAATGAGCGCTTATCGTTCCAGTTGTCTTAGATGGGGTGTAAATGGTACCCTAAGGTTGTATTTGACCTACTGCTTAACACAGCTGTTGTTAACACTTGTCGCTATACAAATCAGTTATAAAAACCACAATATCTGTTACAGATTTTAGGGAAACTATTCTCAACAGTTGGCTGGATAGTAATACTGTCATAAATGTTCAACTGTCTATAATAGTGATAACGCCTCAGTTAGAGAAAATAACTAGAGATTGCTGCAAATTTTGATACAAAAATTTGATTATAAATCTAGGTCAAAAAGAAGCCATTTTGAAAAGCAAAAAAGTAAAGTTGATGTGTAATCTGTGTAATCAACGAATGTGCAAAAACTTGAACTTGAACAAAAACTAAATTAAGAAGCATTCTGAACTCATAATGCTGAAATTTTTTATACTATTTTTATTTAATTTTTTATATTACTTTGTATAATAGTATTACTCAGTATATTGTTTATTATTTTTTAAATGATATTTTGATGTTTATTAGGTAAATTAATTTCTTTATTGTGTGATAAATTTATGAGCAGTTTCATTTTAAAAAAATCATAATTTTGATTCCAAAGAGATAAATATTTTATTTCTGTAACAATAATTATTTTCCATACATAATTTTTATTCCAATAAACTCATTTTTTTTATGCAAATGTTATTTCTAGTTAATACTATATTTTATTGTGACTCAAAACTGAGTCACATGGCCTCAATATAGGTAAGTCACTCTCCGAGACTGTATGACCCAAATGTGGGTTTCCCCTTTAATTGTAAAATTAAACTTTTAAACAATTAAAATGCAAAATACTATTTAAATCAAATGTCACATAAATGAGAAAATTGACAATACTTAATGACAAAAAATAACTGTAGCCCAGGGAAATGAGCTAACAAAAGAAGCTAGGGTTTAGTGAAAGAGATTGCTTGTGACACAGTTTTGGTCCACGTAACCTATCCACAGAGTATTGTGACCCAAAATTGAGTCACATGGCAGTCAATGTGTTAAAATTACCATTTATATATTTATTGACATGGAAGATGAAACATACTTCTTTTCTTTTATAATCTTTAATGTAAAAAGTTTTCATTTGAAATATCTGCTAAAATAGTAATCTATTATGAAAGTAACTATGAAAGTGCTCATATAAAAAAGAAAATATTAAAAGCAGTAAGTCCTACAATTTTTATTATTGATAATAATTTCTTACTATGATGCTTTATCTCAAATTCATATTAAATATGACAATAGTGTATGCACATGTATATGTGTATACACATATACACAAATATCAACTATACCATAATGTATTAACTGGTCAGTGATTACTTCATTATTTGATCACAACAATAACAAAATAAGCTTAGTTTAAAATAATAATGCTGAAATAGAAACGAATCTGAGTAGTCATAATAATATACAATAATATTATCAATTACAATAATAATTTCAACGAATCCGCATTGAATGATGGTGAATTTATGGATGATGCAGATGTGAACTGCAAACTTTTTTGAAAACCCATTGCTAGAATATTGGATGAAACACTCAGAAACCTGATGTGAATTAAGATAGAGTTTCATATTTTTTAAATGTGTTTACCACATATATAGAATTTTACAAAAATTTTTGTAAAATTCTAGAGGCCAGAAAAATCATATTTCCCATATTTTTCTTGTACAGTAGATTATGGAATGTTTATTGTTTGCATAATTTCTTTATAAACTAATGTAGAAAGGAACAAACTTTAGTTTGGTATATACGATACATTTTTACGATGGTTTATTGAGAAATTATTGCAGTCTAAATTAAGATTCATTCGTTTATTTGCCAGACTATAAAAATTATTCAAAATTTATTTTGAATCTATGAAATCCTTTATGAATTTTGATTATTATAATATTTTTACCTTCTTTGAGAAGGTGCCAATAGCACAACTTCAATCTGGCCAATGGATATTACCACTAATACAGTTTTTATATAAATAAATTATTATTAGTACAAGCACATTTTGTTAATAAATAAAAATTTATTTATTTAAAATAAATAGTGCAGTAAGAATATAAAAATGAAAATGTAGAAACGAAAAAAAAAAAAATTGTTTAATAGTTTTATTCTACTTAAATTGTATTAATGTCGGGTTAAGATGTGTTGAGATCATAGAAGATTAATTTTACTGCTCTTGCTAAATTTACTCTTCATACTTGTAAGAGTAGATTACAATATTATTGTGGTTGTTGGTTTGATAGCTATGCATTTATTCTTTAACTTGATTTTTGTGACTATGATACTGGAAGCTAAAACTGATTTCTTTTAACTAAACATTAGAAACAACAACAATTTTCTCCAAAGAAATATTAAAAATCTAATTGTTCAAATTCTTTATGTGTTTTATAAGAAGAATCTTACCTGAAAAGAGCTTTTAAATTTTCAGGAAGTTCAGTACGTCCAGCGTATCCAGGATTCATAGTAATAAATATACCTACAGTAGGCACCATTGCTATTATCTCTCCCATGAAATTGAATGTAGCCTTTTTGTCACGAATTGCATCCTACAATAAATTACTACAAATTAAACTACTCATAAATGAAATCGCATCCAAAAATATTAAAATAAGTTTTCATCCTATTATTTTCATTTCATTTATTTTATCCCTGATATATTCATGTAGTCAATATGTGACCTATTACTTCAAAAGAGAAAGGGTAAATTAATTTGTTGCTTTACACTATATGTCCTAGTCTTTATGGGTGCAACATACGTAAATAATTTCAAAGGCACCAATCAGAATTCCTTTATCTAAGAATAATGATGTTCTTTAGACATGAGTCCTTGATGGTGGATAGAGTGAAGGTGTTACTAATAGGGCTAAATATCACTTGTATTTTGGTGGGTTTGGCATGCTACCATTTATTTAATTCAATGAAGAAGGGAACAAGTAATCATTTCACTCCTCATTTTCTTTAGTAACCCAGACATTGAATGCTTGTTGTTTTAAGAATGGCTATGAAATTAACAGGAGTGACTTGTGACTCATGATTATTATATATGGTACAAATTATATCCCTCTCCCTATCAAAAGTTGTAATAAAAAATACTCATCTGATTCTCCTAGCTAATATTTAAAAAATCTACATTATATTACATTCAAGATTTCCATTTACTGCCAGTCCCTCACTGGTATTTGGCAGAGTGATTTTATAAAATTAAACTTTATGTCTAAACAGAATCTCAAGCTTAGCTGAAAAATAGTCCAGTAAAACTACTTGAGATTTCAATTTAAAATTTTCTAATAAATATAACATCCTCCACCAACAATGAACTGGATTTAGGAAAAACATCTTTTGTTTTTTATGACTTCATACCTCTGCTTTAGATGATTGAAAATTGTTACAAAACTCAAGAATTATTTGTACTTCAATAAAACCTAGCCAAATTTTATTTCATAAACCTCTTTTATTATGTCATATTGCATAATATAAGCCTATTCAGAAAATATGAACATTCTTTTCTATTAGTAAATAATGGGAAACAAACTTATCTATGGAACATCATAGTTCAGGGTGAGCAACATTAAACCAAATCCATAATGAAACCATTACCCAAAACTATTTATGAAAGACTCTCACACAAGTAGCACAACTAATGGTTGTAAATGTTACTACTGATTGTTGCTGCTGTTTGTCAGGTGGTTATGTGTCAGTGCATATATATATATATATATTTTGTTGCAATGCAGTATTGTGAGGGCAGTTGTGTTTGTGTAAAATGCCTTATTCAATTCAGAAGAGGATAGCTATAGCTGATACCTATATTTGTTCTGGATCAATTGAAAAATCACATCAAGCTTTCATCGAAAAATTTCCGAATGCCTGTATTGCAGGGAAGAGTAGCATACACTATTTAGTTAAAAAATATTTAGCAAAAAAAATTTAGATTTAGTAAAAAAAAAATTAAAAATAAATTTAAAAAAAAAAAAAAAAAAAAAAAAAGATGAAGTCTGATTCAAACCATTGTGCCTTCCCTTGAAAGATCCAGATATTTCATTAATTAAAATTTAATTTGGCTATAATTGTGGAACCAATGAAGATAAGTACCATTTATGATAAATTTTTGAAAAGCTCAGAATGAGGGCTTATTACTGCAGTTGAGAAAAAGTCCAAAATCAAATTTTTTGAGGATTTTGAACACTTTTGGTTCAGTTGATTGCAATTAAAAGAGGAGGTGCACAATTAGATTTTACAACAGTCCTAAATCCAAAATTTTAACATCCTATGGCTAATTATTGAAGTTATTACTTCTTTTAGTGAGGTATGGATGTATGTTAAGCATGGAGAAAAAAGTTCAGTTTGCCATCACGGAATGCTCTAACACAGCTATATATTACATACACAGCAATACGAGTGTATTACATATAGGCAAGCGAGCTGTACTACGGTGAGGGGAGAGTGAGAGAAAGGATGAGAATAGAGAGAGAGACAGAGAAATGCACATACAGCATATGCGTAGATCTATATATCATTATATATTGTATACTGAATTGGTTATCTAGCCTCATGTATTAAGCCGGTAGATAAATTAAATGTATGGAATTTGTGCGTATATTACCTATTCTAAAACGTTACTTTGATATTGTGAAATTGTGCATATTATTCAATAAGTGTATATTAAGTGAATAAATAGTTCAAATA
>JAAAKQ030196233.1:0-11942 GCA_010016005.3 Zanna intricata
TTAGCAGGGACAGGCAACAACCATAAAAAATAAATAATAAAACCGAAAAATCAAACTTAACACAAAATGTGTTAACACCTAAAATCCTAAATATAGGATTATCCTAAATGGATATTAGTTAATATTTATGGTAATAGATTAGTGTTTTCAGATTTCAGTCCATTTTTATGGACTACAATGTATCATAAACATAAATAAATATTTCATTTATGTTTATTATTATAAATAAAATATTAATAATTAATATTAATTAATTATTAATATTTTATTTGTATTGGAAAACTTTTGCAAAAAATTTATAATTTAATTCAATAATTTTGAAATTCCTTACATTGTTATTCTCATACCAAGAGAGAATATTAGTATAAATGATGTAAGGAATAAAACTAGCTGAGCTTCATTTAGTTGTCCTATCCATTTTTTATTTAATATTTATGAGATGTTGCAGACAGGATATATAAATTGTGATCTGATAAATGACAAAAAATAGTACTATAATAATCTGTTTATATTGTCCCATCCAGTTGAAATTTAAGATTTGAATAAAATAATGATTGTTCTCACTGTATGTCATTGTAGTACTATTATCAGACTTCAAAGCATTAAGTTTAAAATAACAAAGAAGCTAGTCAAATGTGATATTCACAAATAAATGCTGAGCTTAAATATGCAGTTTTATGTATAACTGTATTAATCAACACAATCTCAATAGATAACTGACCATTTTCAATTCATAACTTACTATTCTTTATTAAGTAATTTAATTTCCTTAGACAGTATTCATGTATGGATTTATATTTGTAATTTCTTCTTTTTTTTTGTGGACTTCTGACAAATTTAAAGTTAAGATGAGCACTTCACTCAGATAAGCTTCACTCGGATAAGAAAAGGTACCCATAAACAAAATTCAACTAGCTATTTTTAGGAGCATATCAAATTTTACTATTACTTAAGAGCAGAAAATAATTATTTTTTGATAGAAATTAAACGAACTTCAAATTCAGGAGGTGTAAACAAAATAAAATTATTTTACTTTAAAGTAAGGACTCTCTCCTACATTCAGTTTGAAACAGAAACAAACATACTGTTTGTAAAACCTGGAACAACATAAATAACAGCATCCCAGAAATTGGTGAGTATGACAAGAAAAAATAAACATTTTTTCAGATCAGCACACAAAATACATTATATAGATTACATCAGAAATGAATAGATATGCTACACAAGGATAAAAAAAGGAACTGCCTGAGCATTTTCTGGATGAATCAAAGGAAACTGTGATAAAAAAAAAAATTGATCAGACCAACATCATGAAATATACAATTAATTAAAAATAAAAATATATATGGTTAAATTACATATTAATTAAGACAAACATATGAAATAATATTAAAGTAAATCATTAAGATAAGAAATGTATAAAATAACTTCAAAATAATTCACAATTCAGAAGGCGTTAATGAAAATTATTTTAGTATTTAATTTATGTAGACATTAAATGGGAGGCAGAAAATTTATTTCTTGTGTTTGTCAACATTTTTTTTTCTAATTACTGATATTACTATCACTACTACTACCACTGTCAATTAAAAAGTAGTTGCTTTTGATTTTTGTAGTTAAAAAAGTCGTGAGTGTAGTTTTACTAGATATATAAAAATTTGCTGACTATCAAGGTTATATGCCAGCACATTCATGTTTAGTTCTACCAGAAAAATGTACATACATCAATAATGAAAGATAAGTAATAAACTGAAGTTAGAAAATTAATTTAACTATAGTGAGTTTCTTTGTTATTTTAATATAATGTTCAATTTATCAATAAAATTACTAGTAAAATATAACAAAAAGCTATTGTAGAAATAACTTTACCGTTAGGACACATTTATTGCAAATTAATTAATTAATTAGTACCATAATAAAAAACACAAGAAAATATTTTGTTTTAATGGAATATTTGGTTTATTCCATGATTTTTTTCTGGAGTTTTACAAACCATCTGAAATAAACAAATCAGTTTTCTTTTTAAATGTTCTTAAATTAATCAAATTTAAGAAATAAAAGATATTAAACTGTAGCATATGGTATACATCCCTTGTACATTATAAATTTTACAATGATAAAAGTTATTTTAGATTTTATAAACCTCATATTTTTTCAAATTCAATATAGATGTTAATGATTGTTTTGTTTTTTGTTTGGTTATATAAAAAAATAAAATTCTCTTTTTGAAAACTTCATCCACTTGAGCTTGTTTGCATGCTTTCCATTTTTACTACAAAATGGCCACAAAGCCCCTTTCCTGATATAACAGGATGGTAATACCAGGAACAACTAATTGTTGTTGTTGTATTGAGCAACTAATTGTCATTAGTAATTGTAAAGGTTAATCAGCTGCTTTCATTTACTTAACAAAGGGGCATTCAACAAAGGGGATTCCTGGAATTTGATACTATTTTCATGTGTTAAGTGAAAATTTTGATTGAACAATATTAAGTCAAAATAGCAGACACAAGCAAATAATCAGTTGAAAAAATACTTATTGCTTATGTTCCATTCATGACCATACAAACATAAATGAAAATTATGGAAACATAAGAGAAAGATTTGTTCAGTATTTTGGTAAGAAAATTTCATAAGTACACTCCAAAAGTAGATACCTTTTTCACCAGGTCTGTAATCGATTTGAAACTTTCTGGATATCCTTCAGATCAATTGAATAGCTCTGATATTGTTGAGGAATATTATTTATAATCACTTCTAAAGTTGACCAGGAAAACGTCTTCAGTGCAAAATATTCCTTGTTAACATTTCAAAAATATTGAATAATAAAAACAGTTATAAAAATTAAAAAAACATGACTGCCAAAAATTTTTTTAATAATTATTAAATAAATTATTTTTAATTAATGAAAGACCATTATTTGTTTAATTAAAAACCACATAATTATGTTTAGTCCTTTATTTCCATACCTTGTTTTCCTTTTTTTTAGTTTAATTTATTGTTGTTTTTTAGTACAATTTATTAATTTTTTTTAATTTTTGGCAGTCATATTTTTTTAATTTTTATAATTGTTTGTATTATTTAATACTTTTTAGTAATCATCGAGAAAAATTCACAGTTTTAAAATTTATGAATATAATGTATTTAACATATTGAGCCAAATGAGAAAATAGTAAACATTTCAATTTCATTTATTTAATTGACATGTACCAATCTAAACTTACAGGTTTCTCAAGTGATTGAGATCCTTGAGAGATATTTTATCATTTTATCGTGCGAATCATATAACAACTTTCTAGGATCAAAACAACTAATGACTAAACTTCAATTGTCTCACACGACTTAATACTACATAGGCCTGGCCCTTGGCAAAGATATAAGTGCTCAGATCTAAGACAGCTCTATCTGTGGTAGTCCTTTTAATTTATGCACCATCACAGCTCAGCACAATATTAGTGGCAGCATATGCCATTTCACTTTTCCCTGCCTCCCTAAACATCAAATTGGACAGTAGTGGGCTAGATCCTCAATCTGATGCTGACAGCATTACCTCTAATTGTAATAACATCAAACTCTATAAAGACCATTTGTGAGAGCTTGCCAGGCTCAAGCTGGTCTCAGCGTAACACAAGCCATTCAGTTTTTCTAAGTACGAGTATTTCAGTTAATTTTTGTTCTGGTTTAATTCCATCATGATTTTCTATTATACTAGCAAATACTCCATTTGAATTTTGAAAATTGAAAGATTCTTTTAGAAGATATAACAACATTTCCAAATAACTGTGATGTATTAGATCAAGAGTGTACCTGTTGTATAGAGAGGTTAGCCTTCAACCTAATAACAAATACCCTGAAAAATCCAATGATTGGATTATGAAATTCCAATGATTTTTTTTTAGAGATATTATGAAAGCATTCCATTGTACCTAAAACCCCCTAAAACCTAAAAGGGAGGATGCCCCGGCGGCATCCTCCCTTTGTTACCAATTGGTGATGATTGCTCTAGCCTTGTAGGAGGTGCTCATATCTCCTTATTAGCCCCATGGGAAACCCATTATTATTAAACAGAGATTTTTTTTAATTTATATAATATTATTTAATTTTATTTAACACAAATTTCATTCTATTATTTTTGTAATATTACTCATTTTTCATTGATTTTAATCATTCAGTTCAAACCCAGCTAACACAGTGATGATGCCGGCCTCCGTAGCCAAGTAGTAGCGTCTCGGCCTTTCATCTGGAGGTCCCAGGTTCGAATCACGGTAAGGCATGGCATTTTTCATACACGCTACAAATCATTCATCTCATCCTCTGAAGATATAACCTAACGGTGGTTCTGGAGGTTAAAAAAAAAAACACAATGATAGAGGGGATGAAGGCAGTTCATAGTCCATTAAAGTTTGTGCTTCAACCGGCAAATTTTCACTATTTATGTATATATATATATATATATACATATATTTCCATGACACTCCCAGTAACATAATGATTTCAATGCAGGGTCATACAACTAAATCGATTCAGTCATTGAGCTGCTACGGTGGACCAAACATTCATACATACACCCTAAATACATTATACTGCTTTTTGCGCAGTTGTGTAAAAAAGATCTGGAGTTTAAATTGTTTAAGCCTAGTCATATTAATGAGCTTTTTGACCATGATATACATCTTTAAGGAAAAATTATTGAAAACCTCATTTAAGAAGTTTCTCCAATATTTAATCATAAAAACCATTTTTCTTCTCTGATGTATGTGTCATTTACCTGACTATTAGATATCAGAACACACATTTTTGGTGGCAAAGAAAATCCCATTTTTATGAGATAACAAAGCATCCACCACTAACGCATCTGATAGGAACCTACTTTTTTGAAGGATATATTAACAACATTTCATGCATTAACATACTTAAAATTGTTTTATTTCTCGGCTTTAATTGAGTATGGAATTAACTGCCACTTTACAGTAAGCCCCAGCTTAGTGCGCTTATTTGGTAAGAGACTTTTGAAATGAAAATTCAGTGACTGCCTTGAAGTCCAGACTCAACAGTCTGTCACAACTTCCTTTGAGGCATAATCAAAGAAAAAAAAAATTTTCTATTTGCGATCAGGGAATGTTGATAAACTGAAAACTGCTGTCAGAGACTGTTTTTATAACTTAAACATTCAACTGGAAGAAAATGTTTAATATACAGTGTGATGACAAAAATGCATGTGAACAATGAAGAAGCGTGTACAGATATAACGTAAGTTTTTAAGAAAAAAATATTAAATAAACTAATTACAAACAATTGATATTTATTTCTTTGCATGGAAAGACATTGAATCTTCCACTACTACAGATAGTGAATTTAAATTTTTATGTAGGAAGGCTTCGGTACGAATCAAAAGTACCGCGATAAAAACAGCTGTTCTTAAATGCTCCGAATTCTAGATGTGCACTATAATGTAATATTTTGTGAAATTTATAAACCAATAACTTAATGGTTGTTTAGCACTTTATTATTGCATAGTAGATTTTCCTAGTTTTGGATACATACACTGTGTTTGATCTCTTTGGATTTGCATTATCAGACATCTGTGCTTTGGCTACGAGTTGCGTTGTTAGGTTATGGTGCAATTGCGTTAAATTTTGCGGGTATTCGTTAGACACCGGTTCATAATATGCCTTGCTTGAAGATATAGGATAACAGCGATTATTTCACGGCTAGGGGATTCCACGTTCGTCTTATCATTATATTAGTTGTTCAGATTAGTTGAGAATCTTACTTTTGCTGCATTTTAAATTAATTGTTTGTAATCGTAACGTTTTTGCTCTACCTCACCGGCATTGAAATTGATTGTATAAAATGTCTATCATATCTTCTATATATTTATATGAAGCGTATCTAATTCAAAGTCTTCAAAATCTGTAAGTGTATTGTGTTTTTTAATTTTACACTTGGATAAGTTAACGGTTTTTTGGGTTTTGGTTTTTTTTTTTTTTTTTTTTTTTAGCTATGCTCCTTACTTATTGTTAATCAGTTTTTAATAAAGATTAAATGTAATACTTTGCTATCCAGTTAGCACATTCATTTCTAAATCATTGTACTTTAACATATACCTTTATCAGGTGGTTATACTCAGTCATCCTGTCCATCTCTTGTAATAATACTGTTAATAGTGTAGTGAGATCCAAATTTATTCATTGCATTCATATTTAGCCCTAAGTTTTAGGATGAAAAGATTGTTTTAGATTTTCTTATGGTTGTAATATAATTAAGTAATATTGTATTATGTAATATGGCACTTCACATATAATTAAGCAAATTTTTTCTTCAAGTGAAGTTGCCTCTGCTATTCGTATTCTGTTTTCTGCATTAACTTCATATCATTGTATAACAAGCTGGAATATTCCAGTAAAATACTAGTAAAATTTTAAACAGTTAGGTTCTTTTAGAAACAAAATATTAATTTTCAGAATTCAATTTTTTATTTTTGGTTCCAGTGAATAGTTTCATACCCGTGCACATTGTCCAATAATTGATGCGATACGAAATTGAAGAAAATCAAACTTCCACTTCTAGTGGTTGGCTGACGACAACCTTTGATTTGTATTTGATGCTGTATTTGTTTATCATTTTTTATCATCTCAATTTTTTGCCACAACATTTTGGGTAAAACACATTTTAACATTATAAACTGTGTTGTTAAACATATAAAAAGAAAAAATAATATCAATCAATTGGAGATTGATTAATAATAATGTAAATAGTATCAATCCATTCATTTAGTAAAAATATCTAGAAATTTGTTTACTGTGACGAGTTACTTGATTAACATAAATTTTGTTTATAATTTTAGTATACTGTCGATTCAGAATTATTTGTTTGCATGAGGATTATGAGTATGTGATTAATACATGTGTGTAACATTAGTGCTTAGCTTTCTTAAAGTAATTAATATGAAATTCAGTATAATAATTTAAAAGAATATTGTGTTCAATTTAAAATAATGATTGTAAGTTTGCTTACAACCAGTCACTTGATAAATTTAATGATTTGATGCATTTTATTTATTTGGGTATATTTGCTCCAGCTATGTAACTCATGACACAAACACATGTTTACAGCCAATCAGTTGGTAAATTTAATATTTCTTTGGGTTTATTTCTTCACCTACATAACTCATGAACAAGCTTGGTATCTGCAATTATATGTTTTTTTTTTTTAAATTTGGATAAATAGTAGCTCAAATATATCTATGAAAATCTTGGTCTGTTCCGAAAACAGACTGTTCAGAAAATAGTTGTTAGGAAAAATTTGTGTATTAAATTTTAGAAAAAACTAATGAAGGTTTCAGAATATGTTCTATTGGAAAAATCTGTTGTAATTTTTTTGAGAATGCTGGAAAGTATGATAAATGTTTTTATGAAAATAATTTGCTATGTGATTTACATTCTACATAAGGAAAAATGATGTTGATAATAATACTGCACAAATAAAAATTAATGTTTTATTTTATTGATAAAGTGGAAAGCATGACGAATACTTGTATTTACTGTCACAACATTTTCTCTTTATTTTTTTTGCTTTTTACTTTTTTTTTCTACACTGGTCTTGAACACCCCTCCCCCTTTATCCATTAGCTTTTCCAATTTTATGCATTGATAGGAAATTGTTTTATTACATTGCTAATAAAGGTGACAGTAAGTGTTTTAACAGCTATTCAAATGGACTGTTTTTCAAGATTGATTCTTTATTAAATTCCTTTGTAAAAAATAATTTTTTTGACTGTGCTTAATTCTTTTACTATCAAAGTTGTTTTAGACAGTTGTAGACTGTGAGTTTAAAATTATAATCGTAAATTTCCTCTTAACAAAAAATCGTAGAGCTTGAAAAGTCAAGTGCCTATTTCTTTTTGCTGTTGTTGGAACCTATTGATTAATTTTCAGCTTTAGCAGTTAACAACCATTGGCTTTTTATAAATTTGTATTACATTTTGAAATTTCAGTTTATATAAAACTTATTCTATATATTTATTAATCAAAGAAAAAAAATCACAATATCTATTCATCGTTTATTTCAAAATAGTACATTGGAGTTTATTTTTCATTTGTTTGCTTTGTAATTTCAAAAAGTAATTGCTGATTATAGTAAACATAAAAAATATAAAAATATTATTGTGTAGGTATAATATAAAACAATCCATGATCGATTTATAATAAATGTGGATTGTCTACATAAACACTCATACCTCTTGCTGAAATCCATTTGTTTAACATCTTCCAAATGCTGTAATGGATAAAACTCATCTTGTTAACCATAATCATGTGACCAGTATTCTCTGCAAAAAGTTTTTGTTATCTAAGAGAAATGTGTTTTTATTTTTGTGATGTACTATAGTATACGATCTGTAATTGCAGTGCAGAAATATGAAAATCTGGCAGATTTTCATATTTCTGGATTGGATTTTATATGTGATGCTGTATTTTCTACTGCAGAAGGATGGTTAGCAAACATTTAGCATTAGTTATGGAAAAAATTGGGTGCAAATGGCATAGAAAGGATTAACATGGGAAAAAGTAATACCTTAAAATGAGGCGAAGTGTAAACTTTTGGATACATCCTTTAACTTGGCTATTTTTTCTATATCCTAATGATGAATATAAAGTGGAGATGTAAATTCAATTATACTGATATTTATTTTACAGAAAATTAATTAAAATCAGTGTGGAAAAAAAATTGGAAATGTGAACTTACCAAAGTATTTGCAGAAAAACCATTTTTTAAACAGTTGTTGATTAAACTACATATATTACAACACATTAATTTATATACAGTAGTTAAGAAACTCATTAAATATAATTTTACTTAACATGTATAACTTTTCTATTTATGAACTAAAATTTGTTAAAAAAAAAAATCACCAAATTCTATTTTAATTGTCCATATTTATATATATTAGAATTTCCATTAAACATTATTGTTTTTTAATGAATTGAAATAACTTGTAGTTTTTGATTGGTAATATTCCTTTACAATTGCATTTTTTATATTCACTACTTGCCATTGCAAACAATTTCTTGGTATCTAAAATGTATTGAAAACAAGCATAATAATGTCCAAAGCTTGTTTATAAGTTGGTGGCAAAATTTCTGAATTTTTTTTCTTCATTCTCTGTTATCATGAACAGAGGGTTGCTTTCAACAGTATTATCATCAGTAAATTCGGCCACTTTGTTTTTGTTACTACCTCGTCAACAATGTCAAATAAATGTATTGAAGGTATTGTGGCACATTCTTTAATCCATTTACTGATTAGAAAATTGTACCTTTTTTTTTTGTAGCAAGACCCCCAGCATCTTTGATGAAATGAGTTTTTTATTCTTTCAACGGTAATTAATTCTGAAATTTTTTTGAACAATGCAGATGTCATGATATAAATTAATGTTATTTCATAATTTTCCCATTCTTCAGTGAGAGAAGCAGCATTTTTCTTTTATAATGGCTCTTAAGACATTTGATGATACTGGTCTATTATTTGCAGTTCACTTGTGTTTGCAGGTAAAACGACAGTTTTAATTTTTGCTATCGTTTGATGTCTGGATATGTTAGTTATGCATCAGTAAAAGAATTTTTCTTTTTTAATTACTATTCCATTCTCATATTTATTCTTTGGAGATCAGAGCTATCATTCATACTGTTTTGGTACTCTTCAGGTAACAATTTAACATTTTTAAGCATTAAGTGCTTTTCATATTTGTGTATCATTAATAACTGCTGTTCCTCAGTTCCCATCATATTGCCAAAAATTGCTGTAGTTATTATTTCCTTTAATAACTTTCTACCTATTCTCTTCCATTTTTAAACTTTACTGCCCATTTAATCACTGTTCCATGTAATCAATATTAAAAAATCTCTTCTTCCTTATAACTCTTACATATTTTAGGCCATTCATTTTTAAACTATGTACTAATAACATTCACGTTGACATCTGCTTTCTCCTTTACTATTACCTTTGGCAAATGGAGATTGTTCTCTTTAAATATGCGGAGCCAGCCTTTAAGTGAAGAATTCCAATTTTGTTTTAAGACTACATTGTTAACTGGAATGTATCAATTTTGTTCCTGCTGAAACCACTGTAAAACTGCTTCTTCTAGACAACCATAAACTTATACTCAAATTTCTTTTTATTGTTATCATTCTCTGAATAGTGAATCTTTAATCTTTCTCTGTTGCTCCATATACTTGTAGCTGCTATCACAGAGGAAGCCAAACTGAAATTTCAGCAAACATCAACTTGTGCATTTTATTTATCTTATGCCTGGATAATTTTAATTTTTTTGTCAGATAAAATGAATTTCTCACTTGCTAGCCATAATAAAAAAAAGTAACATAATTAAAGAATGTAATTTATTTAAACTGCAAGCATCAAATATACTGTACTGTTATATTACACTACATAAAAATATGAAAATACAGTAACGACTACATCAAAGTCATTGGTTCAGTAATAATGGTAATTTAAACTATGAAAGTTAAATTGTGCTTTGGTTTCATTTATTGCTGTACATCATATGTTACTGAGTTTCCTAGTCACAAGACAATGATAAAAAATAAATTAATTTATTTAGTGTATTAGGTTACAGACTATCTATGAAGTTGTTATCTATTTACAAAATTCCAAGACTTTCTTAATCAGAACTGTGATACAATATAATATGCTTTACCCCATGGATGAAGCATATCATATTTAAGCCAAAATTTATAGCCTATATGAAGGGACATTTATGGCTGTATAAGGGAGCTGTTGAGTTGTTGGCTGTTCTCTGTTAGGTAGCAGGTAAAGTAAGTTATTTATAGAAAGCAGTAAATCAGCAGCATGTGCGTGTGTGCGCACACATGTGTATGTGTGTCTTGCTCACACCTTAATTTGGAACCCAAGAATTACAGTCTGGCTTAATTTTACCAAAAACAGAAATTAAGGTGAAATCTTTCACCAGCTGACACTTAGTAACAAAGCATCTCCAAACCTATGTTTATATGAACTTTCTTCTTTATTTTCAGCAGTAGAACATGTCTTGAAAGTTTTGTTACATTCTTTGTGAATCACTGTTTGTGTGTGTGTAACAAATGTATGTTTTTGAAGGAAGCTTTAATTATAAATAAAATTTTTTTTTCAGCCTACCGAACAGTGATGGGTTTTTTATGGCATTAACTAAAGTTGCTGATCCTGCCTATGCAATTTCAATTGTGTTTCCTGTTACTGCATCTGTAAATACAGGTCTTGCCGCTGATGTCTTAATTGCTTGTGTTACATCAGAATGGATAAACACTTTATTAAAATGGTTTGTGTGTATTATTATTATAGATACATTTAATATATTTTTAATACTTGGTAATAAATTTTTAACCATTGAATATATGTTAAAAATGATTTTTGCCAAATTCTTTCACATATTCTGTGATCTTTTTAAAAAAATTATGGACCCAAGGCTGTCGTATAAGACGGACTCATCGTTTCTAATTAGAAGTCCTGTATTCAAATGTGACTATTTGTTTGGATTTCTGTATATGATAAATATATATTTTAAAAATAGATAAACCTTTTTTGTTTATTTCTCTGTTATTTAAGGGTGTTAATGGAACATAGGCCATATTGGTGGGTTAAAGAAACAGGAAGCAGAGGAATAGAGCTTCGTCAAACACCATTAACTTGTGAAACTGGGCCTGGTTCACCTTCAGGCCATATTATGGGTTCCGCAGCATTGCTTTATGTTTTTCTTCAGTTTTTTGTTGATTACTTCTTTCGTAATGACTTATCTTTAAGGTAAGTTCACAATCTTAAGAAAAAGCGTATGACAGTATCAAAAGTTATTAGTTGGTTTTTTTTTTTTTTTTTTTTTTTTTTTTTTTTTTTTTTTTTTTTTTTTTTTTTTTTTTTTTTTTTTTTTTTTT
>JAAAKQ030196244.1:0-11942 GCA_010016005.3 Zanna intricata
CGTGCAAGGACAATCGTACGGTTGTGAACGCCAGGTTGGCTGAGACAAAAAGCGGCGAAGAAGCGGCTCCGTCAAGCCATCATCGTGAGTAAGGCACGCTGCTGGCGAGAACTGACAGAGAGCATGGGCGCAGATCCTTGAGAACTTAGTTACATGATAAACTAATTTGGCGATTGTAGGTCTCGCCATCACCAGCTCCACTAGACGAGGTAAAATCGGAGCATGTCGTTAAGACGTTGTTTCCGGTCCACTTGGGCCATGCCGAGCAAGACTTGGGCAACTTCTCGCTTTTCTCGATGGTGGATCTGTAAGGATTCCTACGGTCGCTCAAGGCTAGAAAGTCCCTGGTCCCGACGGCATTCTGGGCGAGGTGCACACGCTGGTGTGGCGCTGCAGTCCCCGTCTGCTTCTAGGCTTGTACAATGCATGATTGGAGGCTGGGGCTTTCAGCCACAGATGGAAGACCGTACGTCATGAGTTTATCCTCAAGGACAAAGGACAAAGAACACCCGGAATTGCCGTCCTCCAACCACTGATTGTGTATGTTTGACATAGCTGAGAAGGTATAGGAAAAGCTTTAAAGAGAGTAACTGTTTTCGGCAATGAATGAGGCAGGTAGCCTGGGAGGTAGTGCAGCGGGTAGAGGACCACAATAATTTCTCAGGCCGTGTGGTCTTTCTCGTTATATTGGACATGAAAAACGCGTTCAACTCTGCATGGTGGAGTGATGTACTTCAAGCCCTGATGTTCTTCGTTCCACGTATCTCGATATCTCCTGAGAATGGTGAACGCATAAATGACGAACCGTGGTCTCATCTCCGAGAACGCCTTTGAACGCCATCTATGACTGCTTGCAGAGGCTGCCTGAAGAGTACGCTGACGACGTTGCGCTCCATGGCGCGATCTACATGAAATAAAGCTCGCCCAACTGATACTCAGCCGAGCGATGCAAAGGTTCAGCGTCTGGCAGGACGACCATTGGTTCTCTCCATCCTTTAGCAAAACGGAGATCGTGGTTAAAAAGAAGAAGGGTATTGAACACATTCCTCCCCCTACGGGTTGCAGACGATTTCTCGAGACCAAGTCGACCGCGAAGTACGTCACCATGATGAATGATCAGAAAGATAGCTTTGCTGAGCTGGTGGTCGCCGGCGTTAGACCAATTGCTCTTTCGGCAAGGGAGCCTACAGGAAGCGAACCGGCGAAGAGGCCGGCTATGACCGGGAGACCATCGCCGAGGAGGAATGGATTCATACGTTTCTCGTATGACAAGAGACCTGAAACCAAAGGACTGTGAACCGTAAAAATAATCACTCTGGTCAGATCGTGAACACAGCGGCAGCATAGAGAGGTGGAGTACTGCATGACACAGTTTTTAATGGGTCACGGGTATCTCCGCGCTTATATTCATGCCATAGGGAAAGCGCTCCGGTTTTACCGGAACAAACCGGAGTTGTATTTCTTATTTCCCCTTGTATGAGGTAGTAGAAGCTTTTAGCATTACTCACCACAACACCAAGACACCTTTTTCAAATGTGCTCAGTGGGCGATAGATCGAGGGACACTAGAGGGGCATCTCGAAGCAATGAGCCTCCACAACGTGGTTGCGATGATGCTCCGTAATCTGAACAGCTGGATGAATGTGGCCCAATTCATCAGGAGCATTTTCAGAACCAAGAAGGGTGACCTTGATAATCACGAGCCAGATGAAATTAAGTAGTGGCCTTTTTACGCTAGGAAAGAAGGACTCGACCTGAAGTAATGAGTTATACGGTTCTGGTTTCCTGATGGGTGGTTTTAGTCGGTAGTCAGCTGATAGCGGTTGGATAAGACCCCCTGCGGGAGTCTGAAAATCGTGTGTAAATGCATTTCCCTCCCTCCCAAGCTCCCACCATTAGATTACATAGATGCATTTGTACCTCCTTCCCCTTCAAAAAAAAAAAAAATTAAAAATTATTACTATTACAATAATCTAATCAGTGAGCTTTTTCTAACTCATTGTTAACCATTTAATACGTACTAAGGTAACTGTTTGAAATAATTTTTGTTATAACAAATAAATAAACTTGGTTTTCTTCAAAGAAAATCAGTTTTTCTCTTAAGAAATGCTTTAGTGAAAGTTGGTATCCCTCACTTTAAACGTAGCATAATTTTTTTTTAAACGCAATCAGAAGTAACTTATGATTATTCTTTCAAAAATAGCGCACAAGTACTGCCACTATAAGTACGAAGTAGAGACTCTCAATGAGACTTCACTCTGTGATTGGTGCCTACAGGAATGTTTCTCGACAGGCGGTCCTGGTTATTTCTGGAATTAAGCCCACTGTTATCCTTGCAACTGAGCATCAATTATGTTATGATATTAAGAATGTAGGCCAACTTACATCTTGGCGCAAAAAAGAAATAGACGACCAGGGTTTCAATTTATGGCAGGTCCGGTGAACTGAATCGCCCGATGGCCGTTACACGTATGGAATTTTCCCTGATGTGAAACGTATGCAGATAGTTAGGTCGATTTCCCCCAATCGGTATATTACACGATTTCTTTCTGGACCTGGTGCTTTTTGACATAAGTCGGTTAAATTTAGTGATTAATTTAGGCTTGAATCCGGGTTTTTAGATAGGTAAATATAATCCGGGTTAGGTAAATTCTTAGATTTTTAGCCCTTCGGAGGATGAATGAGAGAGTCTGATGTAAATGTATAGATAGAATAGCAACCCGGGTGAATAGGTCTGAGTTCTTTTTTCGTCAAGACAGGCGTTTTGTCTTTAAGCTTCGGTTAGCTTAGATATTCGCTGTTAGGATGAGACGGATGTGTTGAGAACTGTGATGGAGCTGCGATGTGGGAGGGAGTAGGTAATGACCTCGCTCCCGCAGAGAGCAGAGAGAGATAGGATGTATAAGAGGCCTATTAAATTTGTGTTTCATGATTTTTAACTAAATTAAGCGGACCTTGAGTAAATTAAGTTGTAGGATAACGTTGTCGTTGTTGCGATTAACATTTGTTTTGTTGATATGAGGGTATTATTTTTGGTGTTTAAAGACTCAAGTAATGATCTCAGAGCATAGTCTAATTGATGTTAGATATAGAAGAGTTTTTTGTGAAACCTTCGGTGTTAGAGGTAGGTGCGGGGATCGCGTTTCTGCAAATCAGTTAGTTTGGTAGTTGAGGATTGTAAGTTATAGTAGGTGGTTGTGGTTGGAAGAGGTTATATGAAGGGTAATAGTAGTGTAAATACACTGATAGTAATGCCTGATGGTATTTTCATCGTTGGCTTCCTGATAGAGGCCAAACCGATGATTGTGTTGTGTTATCAAGTTTAGAGGGTCTAAAAGACGACCTCCGGTAAAACCCATCAGGCTAGGAAAGGAGGGAGTGATGTTTTGACTATGATCGTCAGAAGGTGGATGTCTTCCCTTACGGAAGTCAGGTTATAAGTGTTACTGAGACTTATCGTCCACTAGAAGATATTGTAAACGACTACATGATCACGCGACTACAGCTGACTTTGATTCTTATGACTATGAGAGAATTGGAAAATCTTTCATAGGCTAGTTCGCATGACTGAGGGTTGGTGATTTTACAAAGCTTACATAGCATTTAGTATGGTATCGGTGTCTCGTAATTTTATAGGTTGTTGTAGATATTGTAGTATCGGTGTTGGAATTTTTAGATTGTTTTAGTTTTTCTAAGTCATTGAAAAAGTTAATTATTCCCCCGTAGTTTACCTTGTACAACCCGAGAATGATAAAGACTATCTATCTTACTTTATAAAGGTGATTTTTCAAAAAAGATCAATTTTCCATTATCAATATCCATATCAATTACGTAAAAATAATATGATTCAAATAGTAAACTTGTTTAGGATGACAGGCGAACGATTAAACATACTGTACGAACTTGAACGAACCGTATTACTAGGACTACGAAAGGCAAATCCCAATTCGAGAGGATCTGTCGGTTGTTGTCTGTTGTCGCACATAGTCAGTCGCTAAGAAAATAGTAAGGTCGCTTGGAATTGGCGCCTTTTCGTTGCATTCTTTGCGTCGGATCAGACGCGCCAGTACGCACGTACTCGCGTGATCTTATAGTCGCTCGTAGTCTCTTCTACTGCACGAGCGGCCTGTAGGTTGTAATCGTGGTAGCGTACACAATGTTTCTATGCACAATTCAAAAGCGAATTTGAATGTTTTAAACTATTAAACTGTACACTTGGTCATCTTGGTGTTGTACTAATATACAAACAAAACCACAAAAGTTTCACAACCCTGTTGCATAACATTTATTACGACAGAATTGAACTCAATAAAGGTTTACTCGCCTATAGTATGTCTCCAGTTTTTGATTCAGTTATCTTTTTTTCTTCTGAAGGTACATAAAATTGCTAGAAAAACCAATTAATTCGTTTTTGTAACGAGGAATTTACACAATTTCTCGTCAAGCCTTCACCTACGTTCCGACAATTATTATAATCGTATAATTTATTAAAGATTAATACTAATTTGAGATTTTGTCTTACACGAGATTATAATTACGTTTTAATATCCTACTTATGTGATTTGCAAGTCATTTTTACCGTACCCGAGTATTTTATTGTTTATTTTTTATTTGTTTAGAATCTAAACGCTATTAACGCTGTTTGTACGAACACAATACAATCTTGATTGTAAATAATTTATAATTTTCTTCTATTATTCGTCTTTTATTTAATATTTTGAAAATATTTTCTGTTCCTTTAATTCAGGTCAAAGTTATTTTGTTTACAAATTATCCACTTAAAACTGCACTTAAGAAGAAGATAGGAGTCAGAGAATAATTTAACGACAATTATGTAAAAGATTATCGATATTTAAGTCACAATATTTTTCTGTATTAAAAAATAGTGTATTCAATAATAATTAACGTAACGGTGGATTCTTATTTTCATTGTTCCATTATTTTTACTGTAAACACAAAACGCTTTTCATTTTTAAATCGAATGTATGAAAATTACGTTCAGTTATGCGATATCATTAAATATTAACCGGACTTCGCCGAACAAGATGAATCGGTTTTAAACATTAGATATTATCGGTGAAAAACAAACTCCTTTTTTTAAGAAATTGCGGCTTTACAATGGTTCTATCTGTCTAGTTTTATCTTTGCTACTCGTGGTTCTACCTTATTATTCTGTGGTTTTATTTTATGTCGATATTATGTTCTCGAACACTAACAACTTCGTCTTTTTTTTTATCTTTATATCTTTTAAGCTCGATCCAGTGTTATTCTAATCCAATTCTCCATGAATCGATCCGATTAGATCAATTTCTATCACTTGCATCGATCTCGATTACGCGTTGAACAGGAACACACATAAACACGATAATCAGACGTGTGACAAACATAATGTAACGGGTGCAAATATATGAATTAATCCCTGTAAGAAATGAACATTTAAAATCTATAAAAAAACACTACCTATTAACAGCGGCTACGAGTATAGTTTATCTTGTAACTAGAAGTTATTTTCAGATTCTAATTACTAATGAATCGTCAGTAAAAGTCACACAATGAAAAATTAAATTATGTAAATTACACTAACATCATTAAAATCAGGAAATTCTACGCAGAAATCTCTTCTTTTATAACATACAAGGTAAGCAAGGGAACATACAAGGTTTAACATACAAGGTATACAAGGTAGAGAGATAATAAAACCGCTTGAAGATCATTACCGGTAACCGGCAAAATGGGTGATATCCTTTATTAAGTGCATTAAATTTTTATTTTTGGCAGTATTATATGTGGTCTGTCAACAGCTAAGAGTGTTAAAAACTTTTTTCTTAATTTCTGAATATATAAATATCGGATTAAAATCATTTGCATAATGTGTCACAATAGCAACAAAAATTGCTTACAAATAGCTGTACTAGATAATTAAAATAAGATCGTAAGCAAATACGTCCGAAAACCGTTTACAATCAAATACACAAACTAAATAACATCGCTGTTAAACAGTTATTATCAATAGGTAAAGAGTTGGCGAAGAAATATTTTAAAAAATTTACAAAACTAAAATTAACCAAAAAAATAAGTAAATAAACATTAATATGAATAACTAGCCGATCAAGCTAAGACTTCCCTCCAGCGAAGACAGCCGCTGTGTTCGTTATCCTTGTGGTTATGAGAATAATATTGATAAATAATGATTAAAGCCATTTAAAGGCAACTCGCGTTGCCTTTAAAATTATTGGAGCTAGAGTCAAGCGTAGCGGTCTCAGTCAGAAGCTGAGAATCACGTACTTCAGCTGTTTCAGAGGACCTAGATACTCTTCCTCATTTACCAGATTTTGAATAATAAAAACTTTTACTTCTCTTTTTTGAAGGCATATTTCATAACTTTTGATAATCCAACATCGACAGCCAAAATAAACAATCTAAATCTTTCATGGTTTGTTAAATGTGCTAATTTAAACTAATTCCAATAATAATAATAATAAAATATTAGATATTTTACTGATTAAATTAGACGATTTATATGTAGATCTGAACTCAGGGATCTTCTCTTTAACCGGAATATTCAATATGGGGGGTTAAACATATATGGTTAACTCCCATAATCTCATTATGGAGGTAATGTGATTATCATTAATCTCAATTAATTTTTCACTTTTGAATAATTTTACACAGCGACTAGTACTGCTGATAATATTAACAATGTAAAAATGCAATGCACTTCATTTAAAAATAAAACTATATGATTTTAAAGTAATTTAAACTCATTGTTTAGATTAAACACTTGTCAGTGTTTGTTTAACATTCAATGTCTTTGGTTTATGTTAAGTTTTGTTGCTTTATTATCATTGAATTTAAATATTCTTTTGCGAAAATGTGAGAAATGTATTTAATGTACGGTTAGAGAACTGCAACAGAGCAAAAGCAAAAAGACTATATGAAAACAGATTTCCTAATAGACGTGCGCCAATAGAAAAAACTTTTGAAAGACTTCACATACGGCTTAGGAAAACATGTTCATTTACACCACGAAATCATGACCGTGGTATAAAAAAGGAGTAATAGGAGAATTGAGTTATAAAAAAGGCTTCTGAATTGTGTGGAAGAATCCACAGATAAAAGTACACGTTCTCTGGCAATACACGAAGATGTGGGCTACGTGACTGTGTGGCGGATTTTAAATGGTAACTGTCTTTACCCTTATCACTTGCAGTGCGTACAGTGGCTGACTGCCGATCATTTTCCTTTCAGATTGGCTTTCTGTAACTGGTTTCGAAAAACATTATTAAAGACCCTTTATTTTCGGAAAAGATTCTGTTTACATATGAAGTTTCTTTTAGTAGGAATGGTGTTCAAAACTATCATAACCAACATATCTTCAGCGACGAGAATCCTCATGGTATCTTCCTTAGTAGCATTCAAACAAAGATTTTCTTTGAACATATGAGCACATATTTTTAATGATTATATTTTGGGTCCTGTCATTCTAACAAATCGTGTAATGGAGAAAATGATCTTACTCATTTGGCCGAAAATCTTCTATATTTGTTGGAAGATCAACCTCTACAATTAAGCGGAAATATGTGGTTTTACCACGATGGAGCTTCAATACATTTCAGTCAGTTTACCAACTGA
Source organism: Zanna intricata (assembly GCA_010016005.3). NCBI lineage: Eukaryota > Metazoa > Arthropoda > Insecta > Hemiptera > Fulgoridae > Zanna > Zanna intricata. The sequence goes on from JAAAKQ030196244.1 coordinate 7,632, forward strand.
CTGATTTGTATTGCATGAAACTTTCCATGATAAATGAATAGGCTGCGGGCCTATCCATTTACCAGTGCCCTGGCCAGCTCGATTACTTGACGTAAACCCCCTTGACTTTTAACTGTGGGGTTATTTAAACATATTGTTTATTCAATTCCTTTACTTAACATTTATGATATTCAACAAAGGATCCAAAATGGATTTTAAAAAATGAGGAATAGTCCCCGAATTTTTGAACGATTAAGACAAGCTCTCCGAAAAAGACTGAAGATTTGTGTAATTTCTAGTGGACACTTTAAACATCTCTTGGAACTTTTAACAATTACTGTTTACTAAAAAAAAAAATTACACTTAACTTTCTAAAACAATTAACGTAAGAAGATTATCACATATAGCTGTTTTATTTTTTTATTTTTTCATTATCAGGTCTATTATTGTAAGAAAATTATTACTTAATTTGATACTTATTTACAATACTATAATTAACAATTAATATTTAATCGAATTAAGCTTTAGAATTACAACACAACTTTTTTGGCATAACTGAGCTATTTGTTAACCAAATTAAAAAAAAAATAAAAGTTAATTTTTTTTTAAAAAAAAGGCTTACTATATTAGCAATAACTTAAATTTTGATAAAACTAATATTTTTGGAGTAATAACATAATAAGTATGGGTCAAATAAGTAATAACAAAATATTTATGGACTTGAGGCTTGAAAAATAAACATGGTCGTTATTTTTTAATGTGTAGAGGTATTTAAATCCTGAATTTTTGCTAATTATAAAACTTTGATATCGTACCGGTTGTGATTCGTCTATCCGAATTTGAGATAAAAGTTACAAAATGGGTAGGGTGAGAAGGAAGAAGAAATCGCTATTTTCTCAAAAATATTTTTTGTTAAATTTTACAAGTAGAATCCAAAAAAGTATAGTCACCCACAATTTTATAAATACCAGTATATACGCGCGCGCGTGTTCAAATAATTGTTTTCGTCTTAGGAAATCTTTACAGATGGTCTAAATTTACCTTAAAAACATATAAACCACTTAAACATCCGATTAAGACTGCCCAGCACTGGGTAATTTCGTATTCTCATAAAATATTTAGCACAGACCATTTAAACCATTTAGTTTTTTTGTTTAAGTAGCATAATTATAGAAGGTTCAGATATATATTACAGCCAAATTGAAAGAACATAATCCTGGTAGCAATCTGTTAGCAGTTGAATTAACAGCAAAATGATGAAAACGAACGCCATTCCATCCATTTCTAAATTATGGTGATGTTTCCCAATGAATCGTATGATTAGAAAGTCGAATGAATCGAAATCAAAAAAATAACTGTTTTTGGACTTAACATAAATGTCCCGGCTTCGAATCTCGGTTATGCATGGCTTTTTTCATACGTTATTAAATTTCAATTCCATATCCAATACAAAATCTTCGAGTTTTTATGATGAACTAATCATAATTTAAAACCCACCGGATTGGTCTAGTGTTTAATGCGACATCGCAATTCAGCTGATTTCGAAGTCGAAAGTTCTAAGGTTCAAATCCTAGTAACGATAACAATTTTTACACGGATTTGAATACTAGATCGTGGAAACCGGTGTTCTTTGGTGGTTGGGTTTCAATTAACCAACCTTCTCAGGAGCGGTTGACCTGAGATTGTAAAAGACTACACTTCATTCACATTCATACACATCATCCTCTGAAGTAATACCTTAAGGAGGTTCCTGAGGCTAAACAGATAAAGAGAGAGAATCATAATTTATATATATATATATATATATATAATACAAATTTTAATTTTTCCATTGATACTTCAAAAACTACGGTTTTGTAAGTAATCCTTAACTCACGAAACGGTGCAGCAGATATAAATATTAATTCAGCATGAGTTAGTATTAATATGAGTTAATATTAATTCAGTATGAGTTATATCTCAGAAGTTTTTTTTTTGTTTTACGTAGGAGGAGGAAAAGCTCTACCACCCGAAATCTGCCCGTGCAGATAACAGTGTGGGGCTTTCACCCACTAAAATACGCTCTCCTTCATCCCAGGGGTGGCCGGAATCACCTTTCGGCATAACTTCAGCCAATATCTCAGAAGTTTGGGCGAATCTTAGCCCAAACTTGGGTATTATCTTAGCTCCTACGTGCAAGTGCAATTATTGTTTTATAATAATGTTCTGTAAACTATCACTTGTGTAGCGCCGTGGCATGCCGATTGATAAAAAGCAATTAAAAATTATGTTAAATGTTGTTAAGTTGATGTTTATGTTAATTAAATTAAGTTTTAAATTTATTAAAATTTTTGTTGATGTTTAATAACGAGAACATCATTTGTAGTGATTCACACCATTATTCGGTTTAATAAAAAAAAGTATTTTAATCTGTGTTTTATCATGTTACTCCATACGGTACGATATAGTTTTATAATTCATTTTTATAAATGTTTTATTATTTTGTTTCGTATTATTTTCATTAATTTTAATTTGCCCTGTGTTTTTGTGTCAACTGGTTTTTAACAACGAATGATTCTGTCGGGAAACATAAACCGGGAAAACCCTTAAGAATCATCAAAATAAAACATAATCAGGAAAGTATATGTAACTTTAAAACAAGATAACTCTGATAAAAAGTCAGACTTGGCATTTTTCACACATGCTATAATTGATTTATTTCATCCTCTGAAGATATACCTTAACGGTGGTACCGGAGGTTAAACAAAAAAAAAAAACTCGCGCAGTCAGAGACATTGTTCAAAAAAGAAGTAGTCAACAGGCATTAATAAAAGGACAATTCATAATATAATAAAGAAATACAAAATTGATGGTAAACATTTTAGCCATAAAAAAAACCAGAGAATTTGTGAAAACGATTGAAAACTTGGATGATTTTATTAAAACTGCTATAAAAAAGAAAGCTCATTCGTTTTATTTCAACAATGGAACTTAACTTGGGTAAAAACGCCGTGAAAACCGATTCTGAACCCCCGAAATTTTCTAGAAGTATTACATTTTGAAATCAATGAATTTTCGTTTTATGTCCAGACAGTTTGATTTCTATTATGTTAAGACAGTCTATTATTTAGATGAAGCTTGGTATGAGGCTTGGATAGGTACAGGAAAAGGTACGGGTGGATAAAGAAATTAACAGTACAAAAGACGCCTTTATGAAAGGTATATCAACTGGGATGAAAAACCCAGATGGAAAAGATAAGCGATTAATAGTTTCGCACGTAGGAAGTGTTAATGGGATTTTTAACGGTAGTTTATGGGTATTTGAATTCAGATCTTCCTAAGTTCATTCATTTTATCGTGATACTCACGATTAATTTAATGGTGATAATTTTAAGTACTGATTTAAAAACATTATTGACATTGTTTAATGCAATGAAGGATGACGGATCCTTCATTGCTGAAGGATCCGTCATAGTAACAAATCGAGAAAGTAATAATCAGAAATTGTGGAATGGTTAAAATCGAAGAAAATCGCTTAAAGAACACATGTAAAAAATTTTTTTTTCTATAATAGGATTATTAAAAAAAATAAAAGTATATTCATTATAAAGTAGATGAAATAACAAAATTAAAAAATTGTGTTGTGTTACTTCTTCCTCCATATCACTGTAATTTTAACTCGAAAGAATTGAATTGACACAAGTAAAAGACTACAGTGGGAGTAATAATACAACAATTAAGTTAAGTGATATAAAAAATCTGCTGATAGAAGGTGTTAATAGAGTCGATGCATCTTGGAAAAATTGTATTCAACATATAGGTAATTGAAAAGAAAAAAAACATGGGAAATTTCGGAAAATATTTTGAAGACTAGCTCCTCAGTCCGGCACCACGCTAGGCATCGCTTCGCTCTGCTGTTTGGAACGTAAAAGGACATTCAGTTTTTAAATACCGATTTATAATGTAAAATTACATAACTTTAACTTTAGTTTTAAAATTCACTAAAATTTTACAAAATAATTGTAACTGTTTTCCACACAACCCATGAGGTACAGCCAAATGTGCGTTTTTTTAATAGTCTTAAAAATTTTTTCAAGACAATTCATTTTTGCGCGTCTCAGTACATTAACTATGTATTGTGAAAATATACTGTAACTAAACGATGTTTACTATTTGTTTTTCCGGTACTTTAATTATTCATTTCGATTTCTTATTTTTATTTCAAAATGTTAACGTTAGCCTTAAATCAAATACGCTATAAAAATTTTTAAAATTGGTCGTACCGTTCCTGACATAATTTAATCTCTATAGTAAATAAGATAATGTCCGGATAACCGAGAGTATAAAAGAAAA